>VWPW01017256.1:58342-247640 GCA_013389825.1 Crypturellus undulatus | reverse complement strand
CGGGGCACGGCGGGGCAGCGCGCCCGCCGCCATGTCGCGGTGCCCCCGGCCTGGGCGGAGGGAGGTGCCCCCGGGCCGTCCTGGAAGCGCCGCTGCGTTGTCTGCCCGCAGGGCTCCTCGAGGGGCGCCCGGGCTCTGTGGCCTCGACGGCGCGTGCCCGAGTGGGCAGCAAAGCCCCAAAGCGGTGAAAGCCGCCTTGGCCGCTGGCGCTGCCCGTGGTGACGCGCTGCCCCCGGGTCTCCTGAACACACCCGAGTTCACGCGTGAGGTGGCGGGTGATGGGAGGCCAGAGGCTCCGTCTGGTCCTGTCTATATCATCAGTGAGTGCAGAGTTGGGGTGGCTGGTGCGGCGGCATCGTGGCTGGTGCCCACGTGCGAGCTTCACCGGAGCCACCTGCGTGGTGCCGCCACGGGGGGTTTGTGCAGCGAACGTACGGGAGCTTCCCAGGTACTGCCCCTTTGCAAGTGATATGCTGGCCCTTCCCGCCTGGAGATCGCCCGGAACGTGCCATACGAGGCGCAGTCTTGCCTCTCGTTGCTCTGCGATGAGCAGCCCGTGTCCTGGGCTCTTGAGGCGTGTGTTATGCCGCGTTTCCTCCCGATTCTGGAAACACATGCAACGGATTAGGAGGAGCGGCTGCCTCCCCGTAGGCCAGGGGCTGTTGTTCGAATGGCTGGAAACAGATCGTTCCCCCCGCTCTCCAAACATATCCTAATCTCTATTAATGCTTGATTTATTCCAAACTGGGACCTTGGTGGTTGCCCCGCTCTCTGTGCACGGGAATTCGCTTCAGTGCGCGGAGCTGAGTTTGGGGCCGCATTACTCAGCATCGTATGCGAGGGCGATGATGTAAGCGCTAATGCGATAACATTGTGTCCAAAGGGAGTTTAGACGCTTCGACCTGACTCAGTGTTCAGATTAAATCTCTCCGTGTTTCTCATCGCAATCAAGAAAGCCATTATCTTATTTTTCCAGCATGTGTTAATGAAAGGTTTTGTACTTCTCTTGAAAGAAGAAAGAGCTTTGGCATAACAGTGCACATCTCAGAAAACTCCACTTTCTCAAATCACCAAACAGGCGTGTGTGGGGCTGTTTTTCTTGTTTGTTTTTGTTTTTTTTCTTTTTTTTACTAGTTGTTACTATTATTATGAAATAGCTGGAGGCAGCTGTTTGAAAGCGCTAAATGAAACAACTCCAAAGAAAATACTAAAAGATTTCCATCTTGGAAATGCAGAGCGCTTGTCCTCGTTCCTGCAATAGTGTAAAAGGCTGTTAACCTGCTCCTTGCTGGAACACGCTGTGCGTGGCTTGAATCCCGCGCTGCGCCTTGTGTTACCTCCCCGAATAAGTCCGAGCACATGTGTCTGGTGGGAGCAAGCTCTGAGAAAGTATCAGTGCTTTTTTGCGTGCTGGCGTGCAGTAATCCTGCTGACAAGGTACGTGACTTCACTGAGCATGACGTTGGGTGCCCTGAACTGTATTTTGACACGACAGAAGTGCTGGCTCATGAAGCGGTATTGTAATGGTATCACTGTACATCACTGATCCTCCCACTCTGCGCTTGACACAGGCATCCTTCACTTGCGCTTTGGTAGGACTGCCTAATTTAGGAACAGAAAGGCAGCAGTTCAAAGCTGCCACTCTTCGTAATGGAAGAGCAGGTGCCCCTCTATCAATTGTTCTCTAGATTGTTACTGCAAATATTACAAATGAAAAAAACATGTCACATCATAGTGTCTGAGGGGGCAGAATTCATATGTTAGAGAATCACAAGCACAACATTTTGGTCCTGCTCTTTAAAGTTCAGAGAACAGTGATGGTCTGCTGAGGTCTTGCTTTGCTTCCAGCCGTAGCCAGAGGAGAAATTTGCTCCATCCGTTGCCCTGAGGATGAAAGAGCAAGGGCAAGGCAGAGCAATGGTCCTGCGGTCCTGTGCGTTGGAAGGGAATAGGATGGAGAGCCATCTCCAAGGCAGCAGAGCTACTGCTCTGCGGAGCTTTTCCTAAAAGGAAATCCAGCAGAAGCCTTATTTGCACTGACATTTATTGCCCCAGTTTCAAACCCTTTCCTTGGAGCAGATGGCAGGTGTGAGGCGGGCAGCGTCCTGGAGCGAGACACAGGTCTGAGCAGCAGCTGGAGGAGGTGGAGCTCGGCCACAAGGAAGCACAGGGCAGGAGCATTGGTGTGTCTTGTGCTGCATTGCATGGAATGACCCCTCTCTGATTGCATGGGGGTTTGTAAAGTTCGACCTGCCTTGCTATGGCTCCGCTAGTTTTACAAATCTCTGTACAGAGAGAAGAAAGTGAAGAAAGTCCTAACTCTCTCCTGGGTGTTTTGGCTCTTAGGATGCTCTTTGTTTTGCAAAACCCAGGATTTTATCTGTTTCCTCTCCTGAAAATACTCGGGTCCTTTCCTTGGCATATGCTCCCACACTTGCTACAAGAGTGTCTGCTGTGCTTAGTGGCATGGGAGAGATCATTTACTTAGCAGGATTCAGGAACAAATATTTGGCACTCGATAACATTTGAAACAATGTTCACCTGAAAATATCAGGGAGCTTAAAGTGATAGTATGACACTGTTGATACTGCGTTTTGGTGATTATCTGTTCCCAGCTGATGGTGTAACACTGAAGAGTTGTTGGAAGAGAGTTCTTAGGGATGTTTGGTTTGGGCTTAATTTGGCAGTGCTACTTTGATTTTTGAGAAAGCAGTTTTGGCAGCAACATTTGCTAACCGGGAAATGGAAACCAGCCTTGTTATCTGCACCAATGGATGGGTGCAGCTGTGAGAGAAATGTTGTCTTCAGCACAGTGCTAGGAGAGCTTTTTACTCTCTATCTGCCTGCATTTCCCCAGAACTGACATTTGTTTATTTACTTTTTTTTTCTGTTACTTTTGTGGAGCAGAGTGGAACAGATAAAACATTCTGTTTTTCGTTTGTACATACATATATATGTATATGTATGCCCTCCGGCACTTAGCTGTTTGTATTGTTGATGTTATATATAAACAGTTAGCTCTGGAGGGCATTTCTCGATGGCTTAAGATTGAGCTTGGAATACCGGAATTCTTGCACTGCAGTTTCAAATCCCTACTTGGCCGATTTATTCTTCATTCTTCTGACAGAGGCTGAGTACCATCCATTGCTCCATGAGACTCTCCGTTTCACAGGCAGTACTGCCTTGCTCTGCTCAGGCTCTCTCATTGCCACCATCAACTTGGTGTCATCCTGGCACTGTGTTAAGTGACGTGTGTCATCAGTCACAGGCGACTCATTCTCCCTCCACTTGCCTAGGAGGGAGCTGCACAGAATTTATCATCATAAGGATTGTCATTATTTTCTGTACTTAGAAGAGTGACTGTGAAATCAGCTTGCTTGCCAGATGTGAAATGAAAAGGGAAAACAGTCCTATAAAGACAATGTAGCTGAGGAAGAGGGAAATGGATTAATGCCTCCTACTTTCCTGAAATCTTGTCCACATCAGTACAAATCTGCAAGAGCACAGTTTCAATGTGCTTGTCCCAGGTCCCCGAGGATGTTACTGGAAGACAACAGAATTGCTCGGCCGGTGCTGAGAGCCAAGTTTGGCTTATAAAACCTTAAATTAGGTGGTTATTTTGCGCAGTCTTTTAAATGAACATGGAGGCCCTGACTTTGTTTTCTAATAACTGTTTTTATGAACCGCACTACACTTGCTGAGGTTTGGCCTGCCCTGTGTGTGAATGTTAAAGATCCTCAAGTATTTTAAAAAAATAAGGATTGCACTGCAGTATCTCTGGCCTGAATTTGCATTTCCCCCCTCTCCCAGACTCTTTGCCTTGTGGGCTAGCTGGCTGCCAGGGCACACTGCAGAAGTAGCTGCATTTTTCTGGTTCTGGATGCAGGTAACTTCAGGAAGCTCTTGGGAGTGAAGTGGGCATGGCCACCAGCTGTGGAGTGAAGTGATGCTGCAGTGCACTGAGCCAGCAGCTGAGCTGGGATGGTGTCTTTGAACCAAGAACTGAACAAAGTTCGGTGCCGAAGAGATGAGCGGTTCTGCTTGTGAGGCAGAGGAGCTGCTCCCTCAGGAGCGGAGCCCAAGTCAGTTTGCATAGCTGAGCCAGACAATGGCACGTTCCCTTTGTGGGCAGAAAAGCTTTGATTTGGTGTCAAGGGCCGTTTGGCCTGCTGGGAATCAAATCGCTTGCCACATCTGAAGCTTTTAAACCTCTGGATATGTAATGAAGGTCTCCTCGGCTCTGAGTCAGTCTAACAGGCTGTTTCCCCCTTCAAAGCTTCTCTAGGTAGTGAGCAGTGGAGCAGCTTGTCCGCGTAGAGCTGACGCTCCCTGAGGCCGATCCGTTGTTCTGAACTTCCCGACTATCGCGACATACCCTCCACTACAGCCCTCATGCCACTGCAGCACTCAGCTGGGTCTCGTTCTGGTGTGCGACAGCAAAACAAAGCAGGGTGATGCAGCTTCTGTGTCTTCTGCACTGAGAAGTGTGACCCCAGCAAAAGTGCTGGCTGTGCTGTGGGGAAATCTGAACCTGAGTCAGAGAGGCTGCTTTGCCGAAACTTTGACTTCTCTCAGTATTGTTACTTCTGCTGGTAGGTTAGATTACTCCTCCCCGCCCCCCCCCAAAAAAAAAAAATAAAAAAAAAAAAAAGAGAAGAGAAGAGAAGAGAGAAGAGAAGAGAAGAGAAGAGAAGAGAAGAGAAGAGAAGAGAAGAGAAGAGAAGAGAAGAGAAAAAATAGGTTTAGTTGGTTAAGTAAAGACTGTAACCTGTCTCTTCTCCTCATCCTAACTGCTGGCAACGTTTTTTTCTACCAACAGACCATCTCCGGAGGCCAACGGTCTTCCTTGTCAGTTTGTTGGCTTATAAAAATGAAACTTCACCCACAACTAGTTACTGGAAAAGAAAAGCTCCATCCCTTGTTGCTTTGCTGCGTTCGCTTGGGTAGCATCTCCACGGCCTCATTTATCCTGCGCCTCAAACTCCTTCTTCGAAGGAGCTGCGAATCACTCACCTAGTGGAGGAGCTGGCAGCCTCTGGGATGATGCAGATCCTCTCCTCAGCTCTGCCAGCACCTTCTGCCTGACCTTGGGCCTGTCTCCTGTAGTATCTGTTTCCCCTCTGCGCTATATTGAGCTTTTCAGGCAGCACCATCTCGGAGCCTGGTACATGGGATGCTGCTCTCAGTTCAGCTTTACATGGCAATGACTTTACGCCATCCCTGCTAGGGAATTCAGGAAGATGAGTGATATTTCACAGGGCACACAGCCTTTTACACAGTACATGGAAGAGCTTTAACCCCATGGCTGTGCCAGAGAGAATTAAAAAGGAGCAAGAGCCTTGCTCCTTGGCCTTCCTTTAGCGTCCATATGTTGGAGTTCCCTTATGGGATTCCCTGGTCATGACATTCCCAGAAGCAGTGGGATGAACTGAGGGCTTCAGGACAAGTCAGTGCTTTTCACACGTCTGATTCTGTGGGTGTAAACCTGGGAAAATCTTACTCATTTCTTGGTGCTACAGTCTGGAGCTGCGCTGAGCAGTGAAAGAAGCAGGGGTCTTGGCTGCAGTCTCAGAAAAAGAGTTGGTACAGGCAGAGATTTGGATCACTTTTTTTTTAACTTCACAGTATTGAAAGACAGATTCTTTTTTCTTTTTTCTTTTTTTTTACAGATGAAAACCTAAACTATTTATGTTCTAGACTTCCAATGAGAAACTTCTCATAAGCATTTGAGAAGCAACGTGTGAATTTGTCATACCTTGTCAAGCTACTCCAAAGGAGTATTAGATGCAGGTAATCAATCCATAATTGTACTGAAACACCATTACTAACACATAGCACAAAATACCTGCAACTCTCAAGCAAAATTTCTTAGATGAGCACACTGCAAACTCAAAGCTAAGTGTTTCTACTGTGGCTCTAGGATCTATTCAGCAGATTACCCCTGTTATTGCACTTCCACAAGTCTCAGTTTCCTCTATGAAAAATACCATATATCACCTTTGTAAAGTGCATTGAGATCTGGTGGAGTTTTATGGCTTAAAAGCCAGATTCATTATTGATGGAGCCTAAGGCAGGATATTTGAAAGTTTGTTTTGGCAAAGCTGCAGGCAGTGTATATGAGTTGATGGATTCTTCTTATTTGACTTCTGTGTTTTGAGCCTTTGAGGTGCACTCAAACCACCTTTTCAGCCACTGTCCCACAGGTCTTAATCCTGGAAGTACAAACCCAAATGAGTCTTTCACATGACTCCCAGAGCTGCGGCTTCATGTGAGGCACCATTTAGCCCAAGATTCACAGTGAAAGGGTAGGAGGTGGCAGTCCCTTTTATTGCAGAATAGAAAAGCTGCTCCTAATGTTTCAGTCGTTACCATCAATGCATGTTTCACATTTTCTTGCTTCACTCGCTCTTCATTCTGCATTAGCTTTGACTCACATCAGTCTCCTGCTTGAGTTGGCTGCATCTGAGCACTGCATGTGCTTGATGCACCAGCAAACTGGGACCAAAAGTGGGACAGGAACTGAGAGCACAAGCCCAAGTCACCTGCTCTGCGCCGGGGCTGCAGCTGCGTGCCCAGCACTAGCAGGTGGGAGCCACTGTGTCCCCCATGTGTTTCCTTCCAAGTGCTGAGATGACTGTACTGTAGTGACAGAGGGAGGGCCGTGCTTATAGCTCAGGGTGAGAGGGAGACGACTCAGAGATATTTCTTGCTTAAATAACGTATAGAAACACACAATTCCAATGCAGTCATTGAAAGATTATCAATCCTTTTTTTTTTTTTTTAATTTTCAAATAACTAAGGACCATGGGTTGACATACAGACGTTCCCATTTCTCTGGAGAAATTTGTTTTGTTCAGAAGCGGCTCCTGGAGCTATTTTTATCTGTGTCACTCAGTCATCCTTCTGATGTGCATTGAAACCCAGCTGAATCGAGGTGCAGAGAAATTAGCACCAATTAGAAACCGGCATGAAAGTACTTCTGGCACAGTGGGGAAGCAGATCTTGCAAAGCCATTTACCTGCTGCTGGAGTCTGCTGGTTACATTGCTGCAGATTGGGAATCTGTCTGTAACCCTCTCCTTGGTCAGGTCTTGTCCTGGCAGATGAAACCCCCAGGAAGATTCATCCTGGCTGCCCTGTTTTGAAACAAAACCCGCTATAGTACAGTGACCATCTCAGTGGCACCCTGGCTTTATTGCAGAGCTCTGGAGGCACCTCCCTGGGTAGGTGTTACACAAACACCCATTGAGAACCCTGCCCGTCCCTGCATACCTTAGGGCTGGAGAGACGAGATAGACAAAGAATGGAAGGAGGAACAGAAGCACGGAAAGGTCGAGCGTCTTGCCCAAGGTCGAACAGCAGGTCAGTGGCAGAGCTGGGAACAGAGCCCAGATTTCCTGACTCCTAGTCCAGCACTCTATTAATCATCCCTTTGCTGTGTGCCTGTTACTGTCCATAGGAAATGTGAGGAAGACTTTCCGAAAGCTTCAGAATTACCTCTTAGTTTTGGAAGCTATTGGTTGTTGACGCACTATTGAGATAGGGAGGTTGTGTACTGGACAGACGCACCAGGGGATTCAGAACTGAAGTGCTGCAGGTATCGGTTCTGTCCCAGAACACTAAGAAGCCATAATTAATTATCCCAAGAGATTTATTTTATTTAAACTCAGGTTTTTTTAAGCCTTTTCCCCCTACATTGTTTACAAACCCATTTGTTTTTAGAGAGTTACTCATCATAGTTGAACTTCTACATTGGTGCTTACCCTCTAAATTATTTTTTCCTTGAAAACAAGTTACAACAGTTATTTAGTTAGCGGAGCTTTTCTTCTTCATGGAATTTACCAATGAACTTAGGAAAGAGTAGGAAAAGCAGAAGCTGAATATCTAGGAGACACTTTCTTATTCTTGTTCATATTTATTTTCATTCCTCCCCACATGATATATTCAGCTTTCAAAGTCTTCTAATGGAATTATCTTGATCACAAAGTAACTTACGCTTGTGAGGTTTTTTTTCTCCTAAAACTTCTGACTTGAGGCAAAACTCTGGCTACAGCAGTAATGACTTACCAGGAGTCTCTTGTAAACAATAGTATAATCGCTTTCTTATAGTCATGGCAACAGTGTTTAAGCGGTGAGCTGCCTGAACACAATGTGCACCGTCTCCCCTGAATAGCAGTTGCAGCTCTGAAGTGTGTGCTGCTCATTTTCAGAGGGCTCAGGAATATAAATTATTCAGCAAAACAACACTGCTTTGGAAAAGGTCTTTTAGAATTGGTGTGTTTTGCACCAGCTGAAGAAGAATGTTTATCCGTGCTGATAAGGCTGCGGTTAATTACTGCCCTGCAGAGCACTCTCTGGGCCTGATCCAGCCCCCCGAACTCAGGGGACCTGTATGGAAACTGTACAGCCTGTCAGCAAGTAGTGGCTCTGGTGACATTCGCCATCATCAAAAGTGAGGTCAGGAGGGCTCAGGAGAGTCTGTGTTCTGAGCATGGTGTGAGAGGCGGAATTTGTGTTAGCGAACAAGGGGCTCATTCCAGCACCACCAATCCCAGGCTTGGCCCGGGGGATCACCTGGATCTTGTTCAGGGGCTTGAGGAGGTACCTCGGAAAGTGGATGGGCTTCATGGGAAGCTTCAGAGTTGAACTCCAAGTCAAGTTGTTGTTTCTGATTTTTCTGCTTATTTTATTCTTTGCTGCTGTCTCATTCACTAGACCTGGAGGAAAGACCTTGTTGGCAAGAGTTGTTGCTTTGGGATGAGTCATTCCTCCAGATTTCAGAAATGCCACCCCGGTGACAGTTGGCGAAAATGCTGCATGGGCTGTTCAGTTTGTTTTTCACTTTGGAAATCAGACCTTTTTTTTTTAGGATTCTGTTGCTTTAGAAACCATCTTTAGACACTGTGATTAATTTTCCTTTTCTTTCTTGCCCTTACACTTTCCCATCCCCTTCTCTTTTCCTCTTTTCCTCTAATCCCTTTCCCCTTCCCCACTCCTTTCCACACTGCTAAGGTATCGGAACAACTGAGTTTCAAAATCTTGCTTATGATCAGATCAGCCCCTCCTGGAACAGGCTCTTGGGAATACTATGTACCTGGCATTGGGGAACCTTGGACAAATGCAGTGATTTTGCTAGTTTTTAGTCACTAGTTTTGCTTTCCAAATAATTGTTTTCACTTTGCTTCTCTGAAAGCTTTTGACTCCACATTCTTCCAAGCTGGATACACTTGGTCTTCAACATGGAGCTGCCTACCTCTATGGCCCAGGTCCCGGAAATAGTTATGCATGTGCTTAATTGTGCACACATGGGTAATCGCACTGAAATCAAGATGTGTAGAATTAAGCAAGTCTAGAAGTATTTGCAGGTTTGGGTCTTTGTTCAGCAAACAGGCCCCAGACTGGCTGAAGCCCACTATCTACAACAGAGAGAAGCTGAATTCAGAACTAAGTAGCATATTAATTATCAATTGACTTATTTCCTTAGCAAAGCTAATTTTGCACTTTTAAAAACTACTTTCCATTTTTCCTGCAAATCCAATTGCCCTTCCTTTCACACTCATTTTTCCTCCTCGCTGAGTAACTCCCAGCAGACCTAAGCTGCCAGCCACACGATCCGTTTTCATAATGAGCTGAGTTCCTGTGTTTCTTTTTTCCTACCAACTTTGTGTACTACCATTATGGGTCCTACGACAGATTTTGGGCAGCTTTTAGGGAGAAAGAGAGTCACGGTGTTTCAGACCTTCATTTCCAAGTGCAGTATTAAATATAATCATTGTAATTATAGCACTGCCACTTGGACCCTGTAGTCCGGGCTATGTCAATATGTCATCAAAAGCTCTCTTTTTCAGGAGCTGGAACTCAGTTATGTTGATTGAGTTGAAATTTGATGGTCAACAGCTGCAAACACACTCTATCGTCCCCCCACCCCCCCGCCCTGCTTTTTTTCCCTTTTACCACAAAATACTCTAACTTGCCTCTGAAGTTGGGGAGTTACAGAACAGAGATAACGGCCGATTCCAAGCTACGTTTTTCCACTCTTTTGAGTATGTTTTGCCAGCCCCTCGAAGGTGCCCTGTGGGCATGGGCTGCACCTGGTGGCACAGTGTGCGGTATGGGAATGTCCCCAAACCGCGTGGCACCCCTGGAGCCGGATGGTGCCACGCGAGGCTGCTGAGGAAGCTGATGGACCCGCCAGGGTGTTTGTGCCCCTGGGAGTCTGGAGGGAGCAGAGCCGGGGCACCGTGCTCCTCCCGCGTCCTGTGTCCAGTCGCTCACCGGACAGACCTGCCTATTCACAGCAGCGAAGGCGTCAGGACCAGGGTAATTCCCAGCAGCAGTTTGTACTGAAGGTTTAACACACGCTTTTTTTAGCCCTCAGACCTTGAGCAGGGAAAAAAAAAAGCCTTGAATTACCTCCCTCCTCCTCAAAAAAAAAAAAAAAAAAAAAAAAAAGAAAAATTGGCATCCAGCAGTTGTATAACATGATCCTGTCAGTTTTAGTACTTAAAAAACAAAACAAAACCTCAGCATTCATAACCTGAGATACCCAGGTTTTAAAAAGTGCCACTTGCCAATACACAGTAACTACTTTTCATAAGCCCTCTAGTCTGTGTATTTACAGGTGGACCAGAATAGCTCAGCAGAATTTAATCCAGTCTGTTGAGTAAACAGTATGTACTGTTAAAACTTTCTATATATACCACCCATATGTAAGGCCTTTGCCATCCATATGTACTGCACACAATATGTCTGAGGGGCCCTGTCAGAGCCAGGATGGCTAATGAAGTCAATAACTCCCTCTCTGTACACATCTCTGGATATGTTGTTAATGCTGTCCAGCCCCTGAGGGGTGGCTCTGCATTTGCCTGCCGGGTGCACTGGAATGGCTGTTCACCAGAGCTGTCCGTTTTGTGGCTCCAGGCATGCGCTCACAGGAGGAGCCTGTGCTCCGATCTCACAGGCTGCGAGCGAAGGGCAGCCTCTTCCACAGGGTTCAGAAGGGCTCTTCACCGCAACCACCTGCTCTTTTGGCCACAGAAGTCACATTCGTCCCTCTTACATGGCAGTGACGCCCTAGTCTGCCATCCCCCTCCTCCACTTCCCAGCCCTATGAGTCACCCGTCCTCCTCAGTGGTCACCCCTCTCACCTGCGCTGTTCCCCTCCCTCCCCTCCTTTCATGCTCCTCACACCGCCTCAGGATGTTGTTTTTCTGACTTGGAAGCAAGGGCCAGAGGGCCAGACTAGGAGAGGGGCTGAACACATGGTCTCCATATGTTCTGCTGAACTTCCCTCACGTTGCTGCTCTAGCTGTCTTCCTGTCTTTCCTTCAGCTGGAAACGCAGTGATTGGGAGCATGTTCTCCCTCCTTCTGTTGGCTTTCCAAGGAGTAGGCTCAAAGGTCCTTCATCCTTGTCACCCAAAACTCAGAGCGCACAGCTCAGGGAGCAGCCATAGGACCCCTGTGCTCATCCCTGCAGGCCACGGATGCTCAAAATAGAGGTGTGTGATTGTGAGCACTTACGTGGTGATTCACTTAAAGAATATTTATGAAGTTCCGCATATGCTTACATGCCTTTCAGTTTGAGGGCTGCTTCCCTTACCTGGAACCCTATATTGGAGAAAAATGCCTTATTGGCCTGATTCTGCAAATCCTTGATACTATACCAAACTTTGAGAATAGAAATATGTTCCCATGCCTTGTATTTTAAGACCTTTTTAGGTAGGGTGGTGTGGTGAGCCATGGGAAGGTCAATGTGCTCTTTTCTTCCATTGCTACTCATGTTCCAGGCTTCAAATGCAGAGTGTCTCTGACCTTCAGATGCGTTTTGGTAATGCTCCTGCCTAAATGCCACCACAATGTTCTGTAATGTAATCATATTGCGTATTCTGTGCCAATTATTAAGAGAAATTACAGTTAAGTGCTGAAAAAATAAGTCTTAGAAAGGACATGCTCCTACGAAGTCAGTAGTGTTTCTGTGTCTGAATGATGATGATCAGTATGGTTGGACCCTAGGACCCATGGATTATTATGCTGCATGCAACCTATGATCACTCTGAGAGCAAGATCAAATCTAGTCCAAGTCTTTTTGACTTAAAACATCTAGGCATCTAATCTTCACTGTATTCAGTTGAAACCAGTGGGAACTGGGCACCTAATTGGGTTTCTGTAAAACCTCTGGATTGCTCTGGAAAATTTATCCCTGAGAATTTAAACTTGAGTCGAGAATATAGGCTGGAGGCATTTCTCACAAAAAAAAATCCTCAACATGTGACATCAGTGCATACTCAGAGTCATCAATCAGTGCCAGAGGTCAAAGTATTCCTTCTATTTACCTAAGAAGTAGTTACCTATTTACTTTCTCAAATGATGCTTGTAGTGCTAACATGGCATTTTGGTTTGCTGTACAGCAATCACACTATTTTTAAATGCCTTATATAAAGACTGACCTTGTTGTTTCTTTAAAAGGCCTGTTCCCGTCACTAGTTTTGTGGTGTAGGAAAAATCCTAAACTGTGCGAGTAAAAGACTGTCCAGTCTCTTCTCTTGCTGATGATGCAAGTGTTGCTCCTACATAGGAGGTTGGTTGATTGTTTTATCAGTGCCCTCTTCTGATTTGTCACTGCTTCTGCTTTTCCTCTGTTTTGGCTTTTATACTTTTAATATGTTACTGGAAATTATATTTTAAAAGTGAAATAAATAACTTATTAAAAAAGAGAGATTTACCTTTACATCTCTAGGTATGCCACAGACAGGCAGGTTCCAGCCAGGAAATCCAGTGTTTATGGTGGACCTGAGTATCTCAGTGTTTCTGTCTGCTGCTTGGGCCTCGGTGGGTCCCAGCACGTTGCGTCCATCAGTCTTAGTGCAGTGTTAAGAGCCCAGTGCTGGGAGCTGAGGGCAGAAGCAGAGCTGAAGGGCAAAGAAGGGATGAAATTTTGCTCTCTGTGCCTGAGCATCTTTTTTAGTAGAAAATATGACATATAACTGTGGGTATAAGACAGATCCTGAGTCTGACGCTCCTGTTGGCACCCGCTGCCTGTGAGTGCTTCGGGGTGGCACCCTGGGCCGCTGCCTCACGCGGGAGCGTGTGGCGACATGTCGGGATTCGGCTGTTTCTGAAGCAGCCTCTTAGGGTACAAGATTACAGGAGCAATGGACTTGAAAGCAAAACAAAGCTGAGTGTTGTGAGACACATTTAAGTCCTGCATCAAAACCTTTGCCGTGCTGGTTGGAGCCTCCTGTAACTCCCTCTTATCTAATCTAACGTATCAGTAGCTCTACTGCATTTATTACCTTGCTATCAGGGAACGACAGGAAGCAGACTGAGGCTCTGGTAAAAGCGCAGGGCAGAGGCGCAAAAACAAGGCTCGCTGCTGAGCAAAGGTTGAAAGAGCTGCACGAGCAGGGCAGGAGCACTGCGGGCGGCAGAGCTGCCCCTCTCACAGAGCTCTGAGGGTCTCCTGACTTTCGGATGGCCAGGACCTGGCTGCTGAGCCTGTTTGGTGGAGACTGTCGAGCAGGGCCTGGGTTGTTGGAAGGTGTCTCTGAGGCATTCCCCACCAAAGTTCAAACTGAAGTCCATGGATCTGTGTTAATGACACCCCCGACCATTCCCTTAGCAGCATCACTAATAAGCACGTTTTTCTGAGCAGCTCCCGCTGTTTGTGCACCTCTGGATTTTATTCAGTTTTTTATCATCAGTGTTTATTACCAGCTAGTTTCACTTGTGTGTCTCTCTTGCAGCCAACCTCCCTGCTGCCTCCCCCTTTAATTTATTTGTCTGCTTTTAACTCACAAAAGCACTTCCAGTAATCCCTCTTACACAGCACAGTTATTGAGTCAAAGGACTGGCCAGTTTACTTTCCAGAAGAAACTCTCTGTCGGGACAGGCCAGCATGCAAGTGCTCAGATGTGTGATTACAAAGGCCCAGGAAAGCCCTCCTGCTCTTTTAAACAGGGCACTGTCCTACTAGGACAGCACCAGAAACAAGCAGGGGATCGGTTTGAAGCCATCCTGAAATCCTCCTGCTTTTTTTGTCTACAAGGAAAGTCATGGATTTAGTCCATCTTAGCAGGAGGCACAGGCAGGTACTGTCCCAACTCATAAGCAGCAGATAATCATAAAAACTATCCTGAAGAAAAGAAAAAAAATGAAATTTAACAGTGACAGTGAGCGCAGAGATGTTGACCAGCATAAGAGGTAACTGGGGCTGTTTGTGGCTGACGGCATGGGACATCTCTGAGGTGAAGTGGTCAGGGCTGCACTGTAAAGAAGGGCAATGCCATGAAGAACTTTTCTGTTCATTTTCCAGTGTGGACTAAGGGATTTCTTGGCTTTCACAGAAACACTAGGAGGATGGTTGAGAGCTTTCTCCTCAGCAGAGAGAATGGTGTGTAGTAGTGCAGAGTGAAAGGTCTGCCTGCTTTCCTGACAGGAAATGGCTTTGCAGGTAGAACAGTCCATGGATGTAAAGCAGAAAGTGCCCCTTGGCTAGGGCAAGGTTTGTATATCTGATCTCCCGATTTTATTCTGATTAACACGAGTGAGAGTAAGAGGAGGATCTGTACTGATAGCAGCAAGGTTGAAATTTCATCTCGGGTTAACAAGCCATTTGATCTTTGCTATTGTGGTCTCACTGCAATCCGGTGATAGCCCCAAGCTGAGGCATCCCCTTAGGGCTCATATCCTGAGGCTGTCTGTGCCTCTTTCCAATGGATCTGTAGGCCTGGAGGCTGCTGTGTCGGTGCATCGTGCAGTGCCTGGAGTCCTACAGGGAATTACAACTCTGTAGTGTTCCTGTGACAGGTACTGGCATTGTGGTAGGGACCCTGTTTCCAGTGGAGACGGTGCTCATGTAGCCACTGAAGGAAACAGGACCAGGTCTGGGGTGAATGTGTTTTTTGGTCCTTAAACAAAGGAAAAAATATATTGACAATATTTTTTTCATAGCAGAATTCTACTTGAATTTTGTTCAGGTCGTCAGTACCTAATCAAAGTAACCTCCTTTGTGTCCCTGTTGATGTTAACAGAGATACTTGTGTGCTAACCACTGTTTTGATGACCACCAAATTCTAGAGGTCAGAGACCTATAGAATTAAATTTATGAGCTACATAGTGTGGGCTAAAGCACGAGCTTTTTAGGGTAGGAGCTGAGAGGCTCATTTCCTCCATGCATGAGCCACAGAAAAGAATGCATAAAACATGCCGGCCAGTGGGTTGTATTTTGGCACCCGAACTGTGCAGATGTAACAAGCAGCTGTGGGGAAGCAGTGTTAAAATGGTTAAATACCATCACCGTGGCTTCATTGCTCTGCAGGCATCATGTAAGGCAGTGCAGGTGTCAAAGTGAGTTAAGCCCAGTATTAATTAAGGGTGTCCAGATTTGCATTAGCGGCCGTAGCTCCTACCTGAGCTAAATGTCTGTCTTACTCTTTCCTAGGTATCTACTATTTACTCTGAAGTCTCTAGCCTAGGTTTGGACTAGTTAATCTAGTGGAGGGCATGGTTTAGAGCAGAAATTCTGCTTTAACTTGAACTGAAACCTGCGCAACTGAAATGCTGTTAGTGCCCCCAAGTGCTTCCCACAACTTGTATTAGCACCTTTCCCCACGAAGGATGACTAAACTCTCCCACAGCTTGTCTGGGGCTAAAGAGCCCTGGAGAACTTCGGGGCAAGGAACCACGGCCTGCGATTCCTCAGTCCCACAGTGACAGGCTTTTGCTGTGAGAAGTCACATCCTCAGGTCCCTGAGCCAGTGACAAAGGATTGTACCTTTAGGCAGCCTCACTCTAAGGCCAGGTGGCCTGAAGTCATGGTGTTATGTAATCCTCAATTTGAGCATGAATGCTTGATGTATTACTCGCATTTTGAACTTTTATGGGAGAATTCATTTTTCAGATGTTATAAAAATAGCTAAATCATTTTGTAAAGCCTGAAAGACATTCTTTTGCACCAGGATATAAATTGGAAATGGCTGTTTTGGGGCCAATTTATCTTCAAAATTTTTATTTTGTCCGCAAGAAAGTAGTTGGCCTCTAGCATATCTAGGCTACAAAGCTTTTCTGTTTTAACAAGACCCATAAAAGTAAACCTGTGAAATCGTAGTCCTAACAAATTGTAATACTACTTATGCCAGGAAATCTATATCCTCTCCTAAATTTACACTGGTAGAGAAGTGCCCATTCTTTTACTCACTTTGTCACCTCAGATCATCCATAGCAGGGTAGCTTTCCTTGAGGGTCGTGACAGGTCTGTGGTGGGATAGTAAACCTGTGGACATCTTTCAGTCCTTTACAAATTGCAGATCCTCTAGAAGTTCCTCAGTGCAGATGATGCTTCTTTTACAGCTAATGTAGTCTAGTGACAATCAAATGCTTTTCTTCTTAAGATTTTGCAGACCCATCAGAAGTAGTTGACAGACCCTTATGCATGTGCTTGAATCACAAAATCATAAAATCACTGCGATTGGAAAAGACCTTCAAGATCATTGAGTCCAACCATAAGGCCTTCAACACCATGCCTCCTAAACCATGCCCCTAAGTCTCTGATCTACACGTTTCTTGAAAACCACTAGTTTCTGGAAAATTACTAGTCCACAGTTTAAATAAGATTTTGAGCTTTGGGCCTTATTTTCTCTTGCCTTGTAGCTTGTGAGGTCTTATGTAAGTGAGAGGAAAATGCTACCAGATGAGAATGGTAATCTTCAGTCCTGCCTTTTTCCCTTATTAACACAGGTGTCAAGGTCACCAGTGCAGAGCAGCGACAGGATCCAGTGGAACTGCTGACTCCCAGTTTGGGCCATGAGCAGTGCACAGGGCTGGGGAATGATCTCATTTGCAGCACGTCAGTCTGCTATTTTCCCCTCAGAGTCAGACCCTGCCTTAGCAGGGCTACATCAATAAATACAATGAGAATCAACCTATTAGACATAGTAGAGTGACACATGGTCCTCGTGGGGTAAGTGATTCACTGAGTATCACACTCATGCTTTGTAATACTGTTTGCACCTCTGTCAGACTCAACCCAGCTTTCATTTTTGGGCGTTTTATGCCTCATCCACACAGCAATAGCCTTTTCTTTTGAGCAGAAGTACACTGAGAAGTGTTGAGTGTTTCAATGCATTTCCCACCCTTTGATCTACCACTAAGAGGGTAACAGGATCGCAGGTCCTGTCTCCTTTCATGGCTCATAATTAGCCCAGGTCCAGGGGCTGGGTGCACTGCTGTCCTTCCCAGTGCTAGGAAGGGAGATGCGGGGTTAGAGCGATTGTTTGCTGTGTTGGTGACTGCGGGGTTGCCATGGAAAAGCCTGAGACTGGAGGGGAGTTTGTGTTTTGTTGGGCAGTGAGCCAACCTGCTCTGACTTATTACAACTGTGTGAGTGAGCGAGCCGTGCACAACTTTATCCCTCTGTAGCAATTCCAAGGCAGGGAGAGGGAAAAAATAAAAATAGGACCACTTTAATGAGGAGGAGTGCAGTTCATTTTGCTATGTCTAATTGCAATAAGTACAGGAGAAGCAAAAAATCTTTTGCCATTCTGATTTTTTTTTTCTTTTTTTTTTTTGGCAAAATGTGTCCACTCTCTTCTAAGGACTGAATTCAGAGCAGTGCAAATAATGAGATCTCAAGTAATCCTCCTGGAAGCTAACAGGGCTATTTAACTGGCTGTATCTTGTACAGAAAGGAGCATTTAGAGTTCTGCAGAGCCCAAGTCCATTAAAGTCTTTGATCTGTTCCAGAAGCAGAAGTGGAAACAGACTACACTGTTTTCATTATCTATCCTGAATGAAGTGCAAAAAGTAAATATATAGTGTAAACAGGGGAAAAATGAATCAAGGCCCTGATCCAGCAAGCTCTGTCTGCGTACCTAACTTCCCATACTTTGAGTAGTGCCGCTGTTCCCTAGAGGGGGAATTAATCCTGATGCAGGCTTTTTACTTTCCATGGGCAATTGCTTCTCCTGAAGCAGTTTACTGAAGCAGCCAGTCCTGGTCCTCCCACTTCAGAGAACGCAGAAGTGAGGCCGCAGGCTTGCCATGCTTTCCAGGAGACAAGGACCTGCCCGAACCCTTTTTATGTGCTGCCTTCTCACCCACTCTCTGCCCCAGGGGTAGTTTTCTGATTTTTTTTTCCATTCTTTTTTTTTTCCTCCTTTTTTTTTTTTTTCAGTCAGGACTTCTTACCTGATTGTTCAGTATTGTAACAGATGCATCTAGGAATGCTATTTTAACATGAGCTGCTCAGGGAAAGGTGTTGCAAATGGTCATCATAAATTATCATCTCACAAAGTCTGTTTTCTGAGAGAAGAGGGAAAGCAGAGCAACTTTCTTTAGGATTTGATGAGGGAACACACAGGAAAATCTTGGTTCCATGGCAGTCAGTGACAAACTTCTGCTGCTTGTAGCCCTCCTATGATCTTACCCAGGGATGGATCCTGAAAAAAAGCCTCTTGACAGTATGAGACTTCTTGTATGAGTAACAGCCAACAGTATCACACATTTACTTTCAGAGGTAAAAGACTGCCTGGATATATTACATTCACTTCTGTTAGGCTGACTTGCAGTATTTTGTGGTTAAGCTGGTAAGTCTGAGAAGCTGGGAGCAGATTTTGCTGATCTGGGAGATGACAGAAACTCCTATTGATTTCCCTGTGATTTAGATAAGGTCGGAAGATTAGATACCACCACAGGATCCAGATATAGTTTGTTGGTGAACATTGCTACATTGCTTTTAACAGGATGTATCTTGGGAGCTGATTTTCCAGCTCTTTTGGTGGCTGTGATGTCTGCAGTTCACCTCTGCTGTAACAAGAAGTGGACAAACTGTTTCAAATATAATGGGACGTATCAATTGCTGTAAATAATTCACATTCAACAGGTTCACGTCAGCAGAGGTTTAAATAGTTACTGCTTTAAAGCTGATTGCTCAAAAGGATGCATTTAGCCTGCCCTTTTTTTTGATCTGTACTTCTAGTTGTGTTGTGACGTTGCTGGTTCAGTGCAGAAATTCATGTCCTCCCCACAGAGTTCTCATAGCTACGTGTTCAGGGACACTCCAGATTAATGAGATCTGCAACGTCTTTAATCTTTCCTTACAGCCTGCTGTGCTTGGGATGCAGCATGTGATGAAGACCAAAAGTGAGGGACACGAGAAATATATTAATGCAGGAAACTGAAACTGCTCTGTGATTCATCCCTGTAGTGCAAATAACCCTTTCTATAACCTCAGCTTCCTGATTCTGCTGTGGATGGGAGCAGATTTGCTGCTAGTGCAAGCTAGTGCAGCACTACAGACACCAGCCAAGACTCTGGGAGATAATTTGTTCCAAATCTTTTCAGCAGTAAAAACAAGGGGACACGGCAGATGTAGATGTATCTAAATGCAGCGAGGTCTTATGAAACAAAGGGATTGTTTTCAAGAGTTGATGAGCATGAAGACTGCGCTTGTTATTGACACTTGGACTCAATTCTATCCCTCTCTTCCAAAGGAAAAGTTTCTAGTGAGTGCACAGTGGAAGTATCCACAAAGATGTTTATCTTTGCAGGAGTCATCCTTAAACTGAACTGCGTCCTGCTAACACGTGTGCTCGCATATACTGCTTGCAAACCTCCATCCGGGTAATGACTGCTGTTGCGCTTCCAAGATCCGTAACATTTCTCAGCTCTGCCTCCACTGACCAGTGAAAAGCTGGTGCAAACTGCAGCAGCAGCTTCCGGGGTCATGCATGCAGCGGTGTCAGAGAAATTTGGGAAGTAAGCTTCTGGAGCTCCTACTTTATTTTCCTTACTCAAGGGAAAAATCATCTTAGTAGCTACTGAGGCTAAGGAGATATCCAGCAGCAGGGCTCGCTCTGCAGCCTTACACTGTTTCAGGGCCCCCAGTATGGGGATCAGTGGTGCTTATGTTCTTCTGCAAACACTAAGGAATGGAAGCGGGCAGAGCTGGGGTGAGGTGGGCAGAAAGAGGAAGGAAAGCTCTGTGCTCATGCTTTCCTCTGACCCCGGAGGATTCCCTGTTTGATTTGAGCTTGTCTGTGCTTCAGGGTAGCGGGCAGACTGTAAGCTGGGGCAAAGCAGTAAACTCACTTCAAGCCTAACTGCATCCTTGCTCTGATGCCTTTTTTATTGGGTGACAGTGGATAAAGCACACTGAAGTCCTCTCGGTGTGTTTTACTGAACTCTTTCCACTGAAGCCTTACCTTTTACTAGGTAAAAGCATTTGAGACTAGCCAACTGAGAAGGGAAGGTCATGGTGAGGCAGAGACTTGTGGCAGAGCCTGTAATTAGTACCCGTGTGCTTGTATTACAGCACGGAGTATGGAGGTGAGGGATGAGGAGATAACCGTATTCCCCGCCCCCTTCCCCCCCTGGAGCCCTGCCATGATGAACGGCTGCTCTGAATGTCTGCAAGTGCTTCCCATTCCCCAGGTATCTCCATGCCCCTGACCCAGCAGGGTAAGGGTATTTGGCATTACAGGAGGAAGACCATGTGTAAACCAAAGCTCCGTAGATCTTGCCACATGCTTTACTCCAGGTATTGCTCCAGGTATATACTCCAGGTGTATACTCCAGGCATAACACACCTGTTGAATTCAGTGGGTGCTATGCCAGACTCACATTTCTTTACACAAAATTAAAGCAGGTCCCCAATTAGAAGAGCACGAGAGCACAACGTTAAGTTTAATTCATCCAAAATATGTTTTGAGCTGTACTGAAAGTTAAGCACATTTGGGGTGACTTAACAAGCCCCCCTTGCTCCCTCCAGATGAGTGACTTTTTGTTAAAGGCGGATGCAGGAGCTGTCTAAGGGCCTGGGCGTGGGATGCTGAGCACGACCGCAGCACCTGCGCGTGCCCAGCAGCGCAGGCTGCATGGGGCAGCTCTGCAGAGGGAGGGCAAGAGGGGAGGGGATCAGATCACTGCAGCTGCTTGAGCTTCCCTGGCAAAAATGGCCTTAAGAGGACCAATAGAGTAAGTGGGAGCAGCATGAAAAAATAATTGCATTATGCTGCTTCGCTTATAACCTGTCCCTTGTTCACAAGCCGGTCCGTGACTCAAGTGCCCCGCTGTAGCTTGAGCATGTGACAGCTAATAAATCCATTTATTGCGAGGGCTGCTTGTTTCAGCTTCGGAACTGAAAGTTCATCTGCAGGTGCAGCGGGGCTGTGTATAGAAGCCGAATGCAGATTTACAGCTGTTGTGGCTTACTCCAGCCTCTGCTACAACAAATCATTTTGTTAGGAGAGAGGCTCCACTGTTGGCCAACCAAGACGTGGTCAGGAATTTGAAATGCTGCTTTGTTAGTTTAAAAGAAAACAGTGCCTGAGATGTTAGGGTGGGCGTTTTTTTAAAGATTTAGTGAAATCTGTCATAAATCAAACGCTGATGGAAACTGAACAGAATGTGCCTTCTCTTCCACTGTCATTTGCTATCTTCTCCCTCTCAGCTGTGAGGGTGAAGAGCAGAGTTTTAACGTGTTCGGCAACCAAGGCCAGCTATTACTTCCTCCTGTGATCCTGTTTGATTTTCTGAATATGAGTCAGTCCGTTTTCTGCAAGAATTCAGTGCAGACTGAGCCTTTTCTCTGAGCTTCGCGCTGCAAGACAAAAAAACATATTGCTTCACAGGCGAAGCAAGCCTGCACAATAGAAGACTTCCTTACAGCGAGGCGCTGCCAAGTCTGCGCTCAGCCCTGCACGGAGTCATGTTACTCCTCAGCAAGGTCACACAGGCCTAAAATAATCACCGATGTTTATCTTTCCCAGAGGATATTAAGCACCCCCAAAACCAAGAAAATCTATTAATCAAAAAAAAAAAAAAAAGGATTAAAAATAGAGTTTGTGCCTCAGCTATCAGTAGCAGAAGAACGCGGAGAGCACTATGGCTTGTGATATAACATGTGAGGTGCTGAGTTACGGCAGCAGTGGGAAAGAGCGTTTCCTTCTTCTCCTTGATGTTATAGGGAACATTTACCTCTCTGTTTACCTGGGCATGTTTTCGTTACGCTTTCTATTTACCTAGTCTGCGTTTCTCATCGGTAACGTGCACCTTGGCTTTGGGCAAGAACTGGGAAGCCTGCGCTTGCCCTTATGCTCCCCTCATCGGAGGAAGAGGCCAAAGCAGCTCCACCAGGGCAGCACTGTGGCGGACGTGGCCTCGCCAGAGGGTGTTCGCCTGCCCCCTGCTCTCCACAGGCCTCCAGCGTTGGCGGGAAGCCGTGGGCATGAAAGATGCTTCTCCCAGCCTCCCCATGTCGTGTCAACGTCACTACCGGCTCTCGCTGTGCCTTGAGGCACGCGACCACGGCCCTGTCCCCTGTGAGCGCAGACCGGAGCCTCCCCCGTGCCGGGCTGCATGAGCGGATGGGCCGAGGGAGGCAGGCGGCATCCGCTCACGGCTCCTTCCACCTTCACAACCTCCTCGCACACCCAGGAGCGAACCCGATTTAAAGCTTTGAGGCTGGCAAGGAAAACACCTGCTGGAGCAAACAACTCTCTGCTGAAGCGCAGATTCCCATCAGGGCCAGTGCTAAGATGCTGTTCAGTGAGCTGAAAAAGTCCCGAGTGACAGAACTTCTCTTGCGCTGTCTTTTTTTTTTTGAGATTCAGCCTTGATTTCATTCCTGGTTCATTTTTCTCATTGCATTTCCATAACTGATTTTCAGAAGGACTCAGCTCTAGTTTTCTTTTGCATGTACAAGACATAGGCAGACATAGGTAGCTGAAGGAGGCTGGAAGGTGGGCCCTAAATTCATCACCTTTCTGATTGTTTTTCACACCCTTTAAACACTTGCAGGCTTTAATCATGCAGGTTCTCTTCCCCCAGTTATTTCTTGCCAGACTCTGAATGACTCTGTTTTTGCCATAAATCACTTCTTGTCCCCTGGGCAGAACTGTCTCTCCAGCCATGAGAAAGTTGGAAGAAGGTAGGGAGAAGGTGGCTTTTTGGTCACCCTCTTCCTGTCTTGCCAGGGAACGAACAGCCCCAGCTTAATCAACCCATCCTTACCCCCAGCTTAAGGTCACCTCAAGGGCTGCCTGAAGTCTACAGGGCTGCAGCTGCATGTGCTGAGCCTTGGCAAACTCATTGCGTAGCAGTGCAGTGCAGTCTGGCAAGGATCCCCGCCCAGGGAACCAGCACCAGGGATGGAGCCGCTCGAGCCTGCATTGTCCTTCCCTCCTGCAGCCGCTTGTGCTGCTCCTACCGGCGCAGCGGCGCCCACGACGCCACTTGTCAGTGCCTCGCGTTAATGAATGCGAGCACTAATGCCCTCCGATCACCGACACTGTGTCGTGGGCCTCATTTCCAAAGAGTAATTAGTTTCCAACAAGTTGCCATTTGGGTACCTGAATTAAATTTCAGTTTCTTACACCTTCCTGACTGCAGCTTTTTTTCTGCTTGCAATATTTTTCTCTGTTCTCATTTCATGCGGTTTCTCCCACTCTCTATTAGCACTTGGCAATTTGATTCCTGAACTGTTTATTCCTTCTTTCAGATCACTAATAAGTACTAAATAAAATCCAACTTAACACACTGGTTCATGGATTGCCTCGTGGGGCAGAACTCATTACATTTACGTGATCTTAGCCTTTGGTTATGAACCTTCAGCCAGTTTTCAAACCACATCACCCTGGCTCTAATCTGGCACGCTGAATTATTTCTCCTCTAAGATTTTATCCATTGATAATGGTGTGTTTTGACAAAAAGGAAGCCCTTGAATTACATCTACACTGCCTGTTTTTTAAATTTCCTTTTCCCTCTAGATATTTAGCAAGTTAGTATGTCTTGACATTAGTTTTATTATTTAATGTGAAGACTGGCTCCATGCAAAAGATTATAATTACTAGGATCACTCTAGGATTAAAAGTAGCACTGTGCCTGCTTTCCTTTGGTCTTTTGCTTCCTCCCTGCTTCCACTTGATTTTTAAAGAAAAATTTCAGCAGTTTACAAAGGCTGTGACCCAATTTATGGTGCTGCTGAGCAGGATGGTTAGAACTGTGGTCGGCTCCAGCACTAGAGGATTGAGGACAAGAGATGCTTTTCAAAGCCTGGTTTAGAGTTCCTCTTGAATATTATCCAAGCTCTCCCTGTCTGGAAGACGGGACTACTTTTTGATCATCCTGGTGACATGGATTTCAGTTTTGGCCCTATAGATTACTTGCTCATCATGTCAGAGCTGTTAGGCCTGTTCCTAGGCCTGAAGGAGACTGAAGTCCTAAGGAAGCCACAGTTACAGTCTGAAGTGAAATGTGTCCTCTAAGGTCCAAGTGCTTCTTCAAGAACTTTCTTCCAAGTACTGACAGCCTTTGAGCCTGGTGCTGTTACATGTCATCATACTGGACAGGAGTCACTTTGGGGAAGAACAAAGGTTCTCCTGTTCTGCCCAGATGACACAAGTTACTCGTTTTTATAGAGAACTTGTACAAACATGAGCAAAGCATCTAGGGCAGCAAGGAGGAGAGACTGTGGTCAAAAATAGCTTTGTCTTTGCATTAGGAAAAAAAATATAGGCTCATAATTCACAGAGCTACGGCCAAGTCCTCATTGACTTTAGACAGCTCTTGCTAAAAACTGACTGGAGATGGCAGTTCTCATGTAGCCCAAGGAGTCCAAGGAGAAACATATGACGCTATGAGTGACATTTTAGGCATAGTGCTGTTTTCTTGAGCACAGAAACAGTTTATATCTGAGCTGGATGTAAAACATGCTTTATGAGTGGCTACAGGCTTGTTTTTTGCCACAGTTAGGGAGTGACTATGAGGTTTGAATGGTGATGTGGGAAACCATGATCTTCCTTGTCCCTTAATGAGGCAGGTGCCAATCACATCATAAAGTCTCACAGGTTTGACTTCGATAAGGACATGTTACTGCACGTGAAGATATTGAGTCCTCTAGTGCCCTCCACTGAAGGACATCTCAGGCATCTGCAGCAGAGCTGGTCATCTTGGATACCCTTATGGTCCTTGAAGGAAAAAATAAGCATGTCTTTGGTAGGATTAGATCTAAGGACATCCAAAATAGTTCAGATAAATTGTGCCATAGAAATGCTTACTGTTTTCCAATAAATAAATAAATACGGTGAATAGCTCCTTCCTGGAGCTCTATAACTTGCTGAAATATGTCCTGCCCCTCAGTGTTTACCCGAAGAAGAGCATTTAATATAGCATAGAAGTAAATGAGATGTAAATGGGGTGGAGGATTACTGTAGAATATGTTGAATAGGCTCTGATACAACCCTTGAGCTTTACTCTTCATTCTGGCAGCAGGTCTGTATATAGGGTTTGGACACAGCCAGTCTATGTCCTCCAAAGCACTCAGGCTATCACCTACCTGGCCTTGTCTAGTGGTTCAGCATGCCACCAGGCTTGGCCAGGCAAGCTCTCTGACAGCCCAAGGGACAGGAGGGGGCTCAGAGCCACTTACCCCTGTAGGAAAGACCACTGGAGGCCACCTTCATGGAGATGTGACCTGGAGCCCAGTCTCCAGGGCCCCTGAACTGCTCGCTGACTGCTGGCCACAGGGAGTGACGGCCCCATAGGGATTGATTTGTCTGAATACACGAGGCAGTGCCCAAGATTCCAGTGGTTCAGGAGCCAAACCCTGCCTAGTAAGCCATTCCCACACCTGGAGTGATAAAAGGAGCAGGATAGGTAGGCAACTTGCTGACCTGTGGCTGTTCATGAGCTGGTACCTGAGGTAATAAGTACTTAATTCAGGTACTCAGTATATGCCTGTTTTAAACCCCTCTGTCACCTGCCTTTCCTAAATTTCTGTGCAGAGGAGCAGCCACCCAAAGAAACAACATCAAGAATTCTTTAGCTATCCCACTGCTCTTTGGTGAGCATTTCTTCAGAGCTAGTGTGCATTCAGGAAGACAGCCTCGCCTCCGCCTTCTCCAGCAACCTGGCATGTCATCGACTCAGCATTTCTTGAGAGTATCTTGGACTTGGACCTTAAATGCCCTGGTGTCTCCACGACAGCTGTACAAAAAAGACCGTCAAGAGAGGTCTCCAGGGCGGCTCTTGCTGTAGACATCTGAAGTGGTCAGGAGTGCTAGTTGATTAGAAACGGATTAAGGAAAAAGTGCTTTTTCTTCAAAGAGAGTTTGTTTAGGTCCTTTGGAACATCTCAGTGTTTTTCTGTTCCTTGCCAGGATTTTAATGATAGTAGTAAAGTGTCATAATGGCAGTGTTGCCAGCTCTATATGATTTTATCATGAGCCAGTGCTTGATATTTTGCTTAAAGTCTTGGCTTCTAGAAACAGTGAGACTCTCTCTGCTGATTAAAAAAAAAAATCTAGTACTTTTGGTGTCAAAATAATGTTTGAAACATGACCCTGATTATATCCTAAGAAATCCAAAACCATATTTGGAATTGATTGCATTTTTATGTGCATGATTTTAAGACAACTGTTAGATTTTTTTCTTTTGGAGAAGGGGCATCTGACTCATGATGCTTGAGGAGTGGTGTTACTACATTGGGAATACTGTGGATGCTTAGGCCAAATCTGTTGAGTGATTTCTGACATAAAGATCTTGAGATCTTGAGAGAATTAAAGCAAAAGAAAAAGAAGTTTAAAGATTGTAAAAAGTGGAGGGAAGATCCTGCTTTAAAAACGTATTAAACACCCTTTTTTATTCTGTCTGAGAAACAAAAAACATCGAGCAGGTCCCAGTCCCTATATATGAATCATGATGCTCTTTGGTAGATATGGAGAACACTTGAGTTGACTATGACTTGAACTTGGCTGAAAGAATGAATCCTGTGACTGTTGGGTCACTTTGGGGGTGATGCAGAGATCCTTGATCTTTCACACTTCCCAAGAAACCACATCTGCACCTTTCTGAGTTAGGTCATTTCTTAAAGACTATATAAGTACAACTATTAATAGCATAATTCATTACCAGTTAGACTGTAGAGCTGTCTGGGGAAACAGGCACAGTGTAAATTGCTACTGTAGGATGCAGTGATTTACGTTTATGTGCCTTAGTTCCAGCTGAGGCTGAGCTGGACGTTTCCCTTGGACTCCCACCTCTAGAAGTCTGCAGACAGCCCAAAAGGGACCGTACGACAAAGAGGTCACATGTGACATGGAGGGGGCTGGTCATGTTCTGGTGTGTCAGGTGGCAGAACAGTGGCATTGAGGGCAGCCGTAAAGCCCTCAATGCCCTTTGTAAAGCATCATTTTTCAGTTTGTGGGCTTAAACAGAGGCAGATGATAACAGGAATAATAAACTAGTTCCCTCAGAGAGCCCTGTGGACACACACAGTGCCAGCACCTGATAGAGGATGCCAGTTGCTGCAATGCCAGTGTTTTTGCAGAACACATGGTAGATCTGGAATTCCTGCTATGCATGCAAGTGCTGTTGGAAAGTCTTCTTTTATTCACTGGGAAAGTATCCTCACTTGAGCAGCCTCCCTTCAGAATTACCCATAAGACAGGGATAAGAAGTATTTCCCTCACTGAGAGCTCTACAGGCCTTTCAGATTTATTTGCTGAGCCATACATTTATAAAAACATGTCTTGGGTGCTTGCCAGTAATAATGTGAAAAATCACACGTGGGCTATAGCTCTTCCAGAGGCCTAATATTCTTTCCTCCAGTGTAATCAAAAGATACTGGTTTAATCCAGGATCCAAACTGTGTCCCTGATTACTTAATGTGATGGGTTTAGCTGGATGGCCCCTAATTAAATGAGGTTGGCAACACTGGTGCCTGGTGGGAAGTTTGTTAAGATTCTGGGAACAACTGTATCTAGGAGGAGCTTGAACTATATGTTTTCCTCTCTCATCTTTTTCTTTATCTTTATCTCATTTTACCTTTGATACTTTGGATAAAAAATTAGCAAAATTAAAAAAAAGCAGAAAGGCAAGACTGTTTAAGCCAGAATCACATTTGGAATCCCTATATTTTGCTGTGTTGCTAACGGATGCGTTTCTGGTTGCTTAGCACAGGGCAGAAGCAGCTTTGCTCTAAGTGGGTGCCTGAAGACACACAGTGACAGTGCAGAACCAGGGGTGGCACAAGCCACCTCCTCCTGCTCTGGGCAGAGGCAGCAGAAGATGCGAGGAACGAGCCCACCTTGCTCTCAACCCATGTGCACAACTCAGGTCAAGAGGCCGTGTGGGTTTCTCCTGCTGAGGTACCCAGCTCTGGGATGAGCTTGGCTGTTGAGGTGACTGGGAAGTATCTGCTGAGATAGGTGGGAAGTATCTGCTTCAACCACATTTTGTCGTTCTGTGAGTGGTGCACAAGAGGGGCATGCTTGCCACCTGTGGACTTGCTGATGTCTACAAAGGAAGCGGTCCTTTTGCATCTTTGCCTCAGGAGGAATAAGCTTCTCTGTCTGGGGGCCATATAGTTACCTCAGATATTTTCAATTGGGTTGAAATTGACCAACAAATGCAAGAATTAGGAGTTAGGGCAAGGGTGTGCATGTATACATATGCATAAGGTACAATGGTATCACAGAATCACAGGATGGTTGAGGTTGGAAGGGACCTCTAGGGATCATCTAGACCAACTCCCTGCTCCAGCAGGGACACCTAGAGCAGGTGGTGTCCAGGCAGGTTTGGAAGATCTGCAGAGAAGGAGATTCCACAACCACTTTGGGCAGCCTGTTCCAGGGCTCTGTCACCCTCACAGGAAAGAAGTTCTTCCTCATATGGAGATGTGCTTCATTTTTTCAGAAGATCAGGCAAACACAATTTATTTCTGATAAAAGAGGAGTACAGGGCACACTAAGATCAGAAAACCTTTGTGGTGGGCCTTTCAGGTGCCAGGGAGCAAAGGTTCCTGATCCTGCCCTGCTCTGTAATCAGTCAGAGCACAGGCTGTGACTCCCTTACCACTCACAGGAGGGAAGTTTCCATATGGATACCTTGTGCCCCTCTTAATGCCCAGGTCCCACGTGAGTGTCCCAGAGGCTCTCCTTTTCCTTGAGTGTGTAAGCACCGGAGAAAATGTAACCTGTATGTCACGTATCATGTCAGACAACTCTTCCTAATCAAATTTGCATTTTGCAGAGTACTTAGCAAGAACACTGTCTCCACATTTGTTGCTGATGGCCGGTATTGCTAGCAGAGCACTGTGTCTTTTCCATACCCAAGAAGAAAATTGTACCTGTACTTAGGACTGTGGTTTGCCATTTTGCAGGCAGGAATGGAATCAACAGGCAGGAGCCTTTACTGAACGTGGGCCAAAATTCAGGAGGACCAGCCACTGATGAAGACTTTAGTGCAGCAAAAGATACAGTCTTCAGTTTTCAAATAGGTGCCAGCATTCATGAATAGCCCATATTTACTTATTCCTGTCTTCAGAATACTCAGAAAATACTCAGTGGGGATCCTGCAGCAATCAGGTAGGGAGAGTAGATTTCCATCCCATCCAAAGCAAAACATCCCTATCTAATCCGTGTCCTTAAAATCACTCCTAGTTAGCAGGACTTTCAAACATATGTTTAAGGGAATTTTAAAGACTTTGCAGCACAGAAATGCTCTTTGCTGAATCAGAGCCTGGATCCTTTAAGAGTGCTGCTTTTCTATGTGAGAGTCAGATTCAAAAATGTAAATGAGAAAAGTCTTTCTGTTACTGCTTTTTTTGGAGAGATTTTCTCCTACTCTGACATTTTTGGTAGCTCACTGACAATTAGCAGCTGAGGTGTTTATTGTTTATTATTCCCTGGTTTTTCTCTCTGTTGAAAGAATGATTCAAAGTTAAATCTTAAGGATCATACCTCCTTGTTTACCAATTCTGATCGGTTTCTGCCTGGAATGGAAATGATTAAATCATATAAGAAAGGATCATGCTTGCTGCTTATTCTCTGGCATCTTATATGGAAAAATATTGCAGTTAGTTGAATAGTCAAGTTGAAATTAGCCTTTAAAGGAAAACAAAACAGAAGGGAATTGTGCAAGTGGGTTCATTATCAGAACAAGAAGTGAGTGGTGAAGAGAGAGAGAAGATGACTGAGTTCATGTTCCTGCAGATAAATTTATCAGTCTTTATGGATGCATGAAAAGAAAATTATGGTTACCTATAAAGGTCTAATTAGGGCATCTAGTGTAAATTCTCTGCAGCTAATCTGGTACAGTTCATAAAAAGCTAACAATAAAAACATAATGATGTGTTGCATTAAATAGGCAATCTTCAGCAAATGGGGCTAAATTAAAAAAAGGTCTGTTGGAAAACTAGATTCTTTATAGGCCTTAAATTGAGGATAACTCATTAAATACACAGCATGTTCTTTTGGTTAGCCCAACAGTGACTAATGTATACTAGATGTGCATTCCTGGTAATGTTTCTGTCCTTGGGATAATCCAAATTCCTGGTAAAATCGTGCAAGTCATACCACGAGCACCTGGAGAACGATTTCATTTTTAATCCTTCTCCACAAGTCAGAACTTCATCCTGCAACTCATGTCCTGTTGGGGAGCATTTCTTAGTTCTAGCAATCCCAATTAGGACGATTTCTGTGACCAGATCTTCACACATAAACCTGGAGAGGAGACATTTGAGTAGTTGGCAAGGGTGTAAGTTAAAAATCTTGTATAAAACCTCAGTTCTAGCTGAAAAGAGCAATTCATCACCAGCCATTTGAGAAAGTGCACTGTAAAATGTCATCTCTCGGTAGCCTCCAAAGATAAAGGCAGTGTGAACAGAAGGAAAATGCATGTATTCAAAGTGCTGTCCAAAAGCTAATTTTTCTCACTCGTTCTTTGACACACCATCATTTTTTCAGTCTCCATGATCGATTGCCATGCTCACACCACACGTAAGCTGCTGTCATTGCTTCAAGGTGTGTCAGGTCAGTGCCCATCTGCCCTGATCCTGCTGCCCTGAGTGCTCCATGATAGCAACTGCCTTTGCCCAGTAACTGCATTTTCAGGAAAGTCTCTGTGTAGTTTTTGCAAAGTTTTAAAATGGTCCAAACAACAACTTAATTTTCTCTTTTTACCTTCAAACTTTCTGTAAAGCTCTGCCAGGAAGATGCTGACACTCCTGGGGCAGCCAAGAACCCCATCGCGCTCTGGTCTCCTCGTCCTACCTCGGCTACCCTTAGCAGCCTGCCTGCCCTCATCATCCTCACAAGAGGCTGTAAGGTAGCCAGGAAGAGACAATTTCTGAGAAGCTGCTGCTTCATGAGCAGCTTTCTTATCTGACAGCATAGTCTAAATAAGAAGTGGTAAATAATCCATAAAACAGCAGGAGTTTATGAGGGTGGGAAGGCTCTTGGATGCGTAAGGGCTGCAGGTCCTGGGGCCCTCTGCAGCTCTCGGGCTTCCGCGATGCTCCCTGGGATGCAGGTCTGCCGTAGTGGAGAGAAAGCAGCTTCATTCCCACCTCTCCAAGCGCTACCAGGGCAAACAGGAAAAACTGCAGGGTCAAGCATGCTGTCTGGGTGGTGGTTCCCCCTGGGCCTGTCACTGCGTGCAAAAATACTGCAATCAGATAGTGACAAGGTGTAAAAATAGAGGTGAGTAGATACTTTCAAAAAGAAAGTAGCAGAGCTTTGTGCCTACGTTAACCAGCACTTATCCTTTTCTCCCTAAAAGAAACAGACTTAGCAGTTCTGTTTACATCCCCGTCCCAGAAGGCCGTTTTAGCGGAGGTCCCAGCCTCCCTGCTGTGACTGCCAACTTAAAGAATTTTTGCAGACGATTGGTCTAATTGGCTGTAAAATAAACTATTTCAAAGGCCTGGCACTTCTTACATGTGGCACTTCTGTGTCTAATGTGTTCTTGATGTATTTGCTGGTGGAGAAAAATGTTGCTTTACGTGTGTGCACTGGAAAGCTGTAAACTGTTTTTCCCTTTTTTTGTTTCTGTTTGTCTTGGTTTGCAAATATTAAGCAGCCGTAGCTCTCAATATGGACAAATGTGCTGCAAATGCCACTCAGCTGAGGAGATCATAGCTGCTCTTCAATTATTAAAAGCATATGCAGGGGAACAAACTGCATAGCGAGTTTCAGAAGGAAGGTTTGCAGCAGATGCATGAGCCCTTGTGAGCAGAGCTTTAAGTAACAGAAATACTGATGTTTTGGAATACGTCCTCCTCCCCAGAGATGAGGAGGGCTCAAAGTTGGCACGATCATCAAAATAATAGCCTGTTTTTTCCCAAGAGGCTGTCTCTTAAATGCAATGGAGCCCAGTGCTTCCAGTTACTGTGTGACAGGAGTGGAGTTTCTCATGTGTTTATCTCACCCTATGCATATACTCTTGTAATGCTCTTCTTTAAAGCCTAGTGAAAATGCAATTAATTCTGTGAATCTGGCACTTTTGCCAATACTAAGCTCTGGAAGAGAAGCAGAGATAAGGGAGAATGAGGGAGCAGCTCCATTACCACCCTCCACCTCTGATTTCTTTTTAGCAGTCTCCTTGTGAGAAAGGAAATGAATGAACCTTGAGAATTAACATCTGCCTCAAACTCAGTGCTCCGCGGAGCCCAAACCACCATCCTAGAGGCTATAACTTCAAATTTTAGCCATCAGTTGAGTTGTTAAGAGCAGCTTCAGAGAGGCACTCATACAACTGGTTCCCTCAGCAACCTGTGAAAATCCTGGCCTGAAACCCAGGAGATGCCTGTGGCTTCTGCAGGGAAATCGGATGCCGGGCATCACTTGTCCATCCACTGTGTGTCCCAAGGAGCACTTGTCCTTTCAGCAGAAAGCCCTCAGTGGGAGCTGGCAGCAGACTGTCCTCCTGCTGCAAGGCACGCTCCGACCAAACGCTGGGATCAGGAACCTACCGGCCATGTATGCATGGGAACATCGACAGGCATTGGGTGTCTCTGAGGGAGGATTGGGTGGTTTTGTTGTTTGTGGGAATGAACATATGCAAGCGACCTCCTTCAGTCTGAGTCGCAGAGGACATGTTTAGGTTGGCTCCACGGCACAGCTCTGTCTGCAGATTTCCTTACTTTTGTCAGCCTGTGTCACAACGTGCATGTTTAAATGTGCAGGAGGAACTGTTCATGTCCACGAGAGCCATTCATAAGCCTTTTTCCTCCTCTTGTCTTACTAAGTATTTAGAAAAATAATGCAGTTTAAGGAAGGCCTAACATCCAGGATATTCAAATCCTCTGGCACCATCGAATGGATAAAGTAAATATTTCCATACCTTATTAATCAGGAGAGTTCCAGATCCGTGGCAGTTGACTTGGCAGTGACATTCCCTTCATGTGCCTCCTGCAAGAGGCTAATTCATACACGTGTGTGATCTTCAGGAAAGATTTCCAGTGTATGTTTAGAGGCTTTCTGGAGAGTCACAAATGTTTCCTTTTGCTGAAGGAACTGTGTGCTACTCTCACACTGCGGAGCAGGAAGGATCATGGGGCTCTGCAGAGCTGCATTTGCAGGAGGGAGCTCCCTTCCTTGAGGCTGGGCCTCTGCTCGTTGGGGACCAGGCAGGTCACTTCTAGATAGGCCTGGGCCAGACTCACCTTCTGCCTCTGCTTCAGCCTTTCCAAAAGGGCTTCCAAACCCTTCCTCATTCATGGGGCTACAGTAGCCTTAGAGGCACACCACAACCATCATCCCAAGGTCTACAGAAAAGATTTCCTTCCTGCATTTTTCTAGAAACATTTCCAGACCCAGCCAGACGGCTTAGGCCCAAGTATGGACATACTTTCAGTTATGCCAGTCATTATTCCTCTCAGCAAGTATAAGCTTTTCAGCCCTTTATCCATTGTTGGATGCCACTTGTACCAGGAATCTGTGGGGTCTTGCACATCAATTTTGACATGAAATTAACTAAAATCAATAACAAGCAAGTAATAAAAGGGTCATTTTCAGGCAAGTGCAAGATACACTTAGTCATGATTCAAACCACCTGCTAGCCAGGGCTAGCGCAATCCAGCACCTGGTGTAGCCAGTGAAGAGAAACAGTGGGAAAGCGCACCAGTTGTGGTTGGTGGCTTATTTAAATATCCCAGTTCCTTCTGGGCATATTCCGGACAACCTTAAGCTCGTTCCGTTCATATTCTGGACCGTCTAAATGGTTTCTTAGTTCATGTACAATGCCAAAATGTCCTATATGAACATATCATATATTAATTGTCAAGAGCCAGGCAGTTAAGAAAGCAAGCAACGTGAGCTCCTCTCTTGACCTTAGATGCCCCAGTGCGCTATATTAGATACCTAGAGTAGATGTTCTCCCCAAAATATTTACCAAAAATAAGTAGCCTTTGTAATGAGAACATCATGTACAAATACCAGAAGCTGCTCGCCTTTCCCAGAGGAACCACTGGAAGCTGTTGACTGTGCTGGTCCATTTCCAGAACTGAATTGAGCTGTGCAGTCCCCTCCAACACTGGTGCTCCCAAAGCCGAGTGGCCTTCGCGTGGTACTGAGTCACGGCAGCTCTGTACGGGATGCTCCTATGCTCTCGCTTACCAGACTTTGCCAGAGCTGTTCTCTCACAGGCCAGAGTTGTTCCAGCAAGCCGAGTTTTATTGTCTTACTTGCAGATTGTGTGGACTATTATTCACAGGGAAAATATTTATCTTGTTTTTCCCAATCTCATTTTCTTCACCTGCCAAATTGCCTCACCCTTTCCAACTCCTCCTAATGCCCATGAAGATCCCATTGTATCATTTTGGTCCATTCCGTCAGCTGAAGAATGTATTGGATTGGGTTGGTCTGGCTTTATTGCCAATTACGACAGCTTATTTAAATGTCTGCTAGTATCCTTGGGACACTATAATGCTCTAATCTTAACCCAGATGGCATCAGACTTCTGGCATGGTTCCACGATAATCAATGTCATTATCAGCAAAAAGATTTACTCCATAATGACCAACTTCATCTCATTTCTGCACTGAGTTTATATATTCATGATAGCCAGTTCTAACAATACTCATTTGTTTGGTCAACTGACAGCCCCTGGAATAAAATGATAAAATAAAAACTTCAAGCTTGTTTTAAAATATTTGACCCCACCATGGTGGTAGCAGAAAAAAATGTGAGCTTTTTTTTCTTCAATGTGTACTGCAGCTTCAAAAAACTGATAGTGAGCAAATGTTAGGTTGTTTTATTTTTTTTCTTTTTTAAATCTCCTGCCTTTTTATTATTTTAGTCAGTCTCATGATCTCATGGTCCAATTCTTGCATTTAAAACCTTGTAGTTTTACAGCAATACATTTAATTAACTGTAGTTTATTTTAAAACATCAGTTTTATAAACTATGAATATTAGGCCAGTTGCCAGCTATTAGCAATATATGGTTATTTCGCGATAAAAATTTGCTGTTGTTGAAAAAGATTTATGGTTGTAACAAGATACGAACTGATAGGAGTTTGAATCCAGCCCATGCAATAGCAGGATTTATGGGCAGTTTCCTCCTTTTAATCAGTGATTAGAGGAGGAATGTGCTGCATTTGAACCAGTCGGTGCGAACCACGTTTGTGGGAGCTCCTCATTTGAAGTGACTGGGATGAGTTACAACCTTCGCCTAACGACTTCAGCCAGTGCTCCTGGGAACTGAGCGAGGCTCTGTTGTCTGATCTTTCCAAAATGTCTGCTCCAGTGTAGCTTGGAGCAGTACCGATCACAGTGGTCAGGGGTGCTGAGCCTCCTTGGTACCCATTGACTTTGACTCGAGTTGCTCAGCACCTCTGAGAAATCAGGCCATGCAGACGTGAAATAAATGAAATAAATGAAACCCCAAACTAGCTCATGTGCTGGTACCTACGTGCACGAAGCAAACTGGTTCTGGCTTCTTGCGTTCTGGGTTTAGCTGCTGTTCTTGGAGCAGCTGGTGGACTGGGAAGTGATGGGGCCTGAGCCAAGAAGTAGGGAAGAAGCCAAGAGAGGTTCTGAGGGCAGAGTCCGCTTTCCAAGCCCTTGTCTTGGGACAGAAGGTATAGAAGAGCTGGGGCCTGAGGGAGAGGCTGAACGTAAGTTAAACAGGACCCCGCACTGCAACACATGGAGCAACAGGGCTTGAGAATCTTGCAAAGCTAAAACTGTGAATGGGTGGGAGTGGAGCTTTGACTTGGTTATGGGAGAGAGGCTTGATGAGTACACTGAAAGCACGAGGAGGTGAGATAACGATCGTCCGAATTGTGGACCTTCTGTCCAGCCGTGGCATTAGTGGAGCAGGGCAGCTGGGACAGAGGTTGAGGGAAGGACATCTCCAGGGGGATGTGCGTGACGGGCAGGAGCTGGTGACATCTGTGCTCAGTGACTCTCAGCTTTGCTCCATACTCTTAAGTAGAGTTTGATGGGGTTTTTTGGCTGCTTCAGAGACTTGCAAGGGAACATTCTGGAAGCTGGCTATCCCTTTGCTTCCCTCAGCTTCTCCCCATCCCTTACTTGTGTCCCCTACCTCCATCTCGTGATGCTGACTTTGCAAGAGGGGAGTCTCCTGCACTGCTCCCAACCGGGCAAGTCCAATCTCTGGATGCTCTGGTTGTCCAAGGCCTGCAGGAAGCCACAAGTAAAAGCAAAGAAGGATTTTGATGGCAGGGAGAAGAGCAAGTGGCGGTAAGGGAGAGAAAAAAATGCATTTGAAAGACGGGAGAGGACCAGGAAGAGGCAGCCACATGAAGAGAATATTTTGTCTTCAACATTTACCATAGTACTCATTAGCTCCGAAGTATAACAGAGAGGAAATCTCTGAGCAGTGTTATAAACACATCTCCCAGGTCTGCTTATACACAGACACACACATAAACGGCTCAGGTTTCATTCCTGTGGATTATTATTATATCGCCGCAACCTTGAACTATATTTATAGTCATGTAAGCTGCCGAGCTGCAGACTTGCTCCTTGTTTTTTCCTGGTTACAGGGAGCACGGCCTGGAAGGGAGATCACAGGTCTGCATTTCCATAGCTCTGACAAGGAATCCCAGGTTATTTTTTAACACGAGTGATCTATCTGAGTCATTGACATTCAGACTTTTCTTTTGATTAAGGAGGTCCTCACCAGTTTTCGGTGCAGGTGAGATTACTGCTGTAAACCTCTCAGGAAAGGCCTGGTTTTTCGCAGCTGGCCTTTACAGATGCATGGGAAGTAGTGCACACCCCAGCAAGTAGGGAACCCTTGATCCAGGGTGAGGCTCTGACCCTGTTACCATCATGCCCAGCCTTGACAAGAGTCTGACTTTGTTAAAGTTCATTTGAGGCCTAGCAACACCACAAAAAGCCATGACCCAGTTTGGCTTTATAGCCTTCCAGCTCCCTGTGCTTTCTCTATCACCAGCCCCTTAATCCTTGTTCTGGATCTCCTCCCTCTAAATGAGAAGGCTGCAGAAGCCAGTTCTTCCTATGATCATTTTTATCAGGCTTGTGACATGCAATCATGTCGTTTTATAAGTTCTCTTATCTCTGATGGCAACAGAAAAACATTCACACAATTAGTTGATTACACATGGTTCTGTTCTGGGATGTTTTTTAATTTTTTATTGCCTTCTGATACAAATAGCTTCCTCCTTCTAAATTTTCTTTCTCCTCAGAGTTTGTTACATCCCTAACCTTAGGGGCTGCTCTGAAGTATAGAGGTCTTTCCTTTTTCAGCACATTCCTGTCCTCCACTGTATAAGTCTGTGAGCCAAAAGATGATGTGATGCTGGCAGCAGGGTTTTTATGTTGAAAGTGTGCATTGTGCTCAGGCTCCTTCCCCCGGAGTCCTCTTTGTGCGCTCCGTGCAATGATGAAATCACTGATTGTAACTCAGCAGCTAATTAGAATGATGATAACACCTTATCCTTGGCGGCTCGCCAGCTTCCAGCACTGCGGCAGGACTTGTGCCGTGGCAGATAGGCCTGTTTCAACCATCGGGCCCTCAAGTCCCACAGCTGCTCGAGGTGGGTAGGACTCAGCCCTCACCTCCTGCCTGTGTCCTCCCTCCTGTGCTGGGAACCCTGTGGCCGGTGCAGCTCGTGCCTGGTCCGTGGCACACACAGGGATCACAGCGAAGTTGCAATGTTGCGTTGCTGTGAGAGGGAGCACCCTGGGAGGCACAAGCCCCAGGCTCCTCCTAGGTCACGTCTTCTTACAACGTGTCCCCAAGAAGTCTGCGTTCTTGCACAGAGAATTAGAAATCAGAGGGTGTCCCTCCCAGGGGCTCAAGACAGCTTGGAAAGAGAAACACAGTGACTTCAGACCTACAAGTCCAATAAAATACCTTCCTCCCCCATTACAATTTCTTTAAAAAAATAATAGTAAAAAACTTTTTGAGACAGTTTCTGATAGCAATTTTGGGAGGTGGGAGGAGAAAGGGGAATGGCCCGAGTCACAATTTCTGAGCTCTCATCTCTTCCATAATGCTTCATCACAAAGCTTCTTCATTCAGGGATATGAATGAATTAAATTTTACCACTTCCTCCTCAGGCCAGGAAAACCTTTGCTGAGTTCATTCACAAATGAAATGGAGAAATTGTTTAGGTCAGAGTTTTCCAGTTTGGATACTTCATGTTAGATACCAAAGCCATAATAAAGTATCAAAATGTTTACAATGCATTTATCTGTTCTTCTGTTGTCACAGGAACAAAGAATTATTAGCTGGATTAACTCTGGTTTAACCAGACTGTAAGTGCACTGAGTTGCTCACGTCTGACCTGAAAACTTCAGGCACCTCCTCTGCTGTCTGCAGAAACGTCCCTGAAAGACTGTAGAGGAAGCAGCTCTGCTGGCGTTTTGTGCTAGACAGAAGTCCTCCTGCAGTCCAAAGCAGTAGGATCCTTGCTCTCCCTTTCCTTCCCTCTGGTCCTCCGTGTTCAAGGCAATGGTAAAAGCATCTTTAGGGAGATGCTGGAGCCTGCCCGGCACCTCCTGCTTCACACACCTTTTCCTGGGATCTCTCACTCCATCTGTGTCTTGTTGCTCCTGCATTGAAGGAGATGACCCAGGCCCGGAGCAGGACAAAACAAAGTCTGGGTTTTGAAATACCAGGTAACTGAATTTCTTTGAGACAATGATAAGCAAAAGAGGTGTCACAGGAGTCTTGTCTATCTATCCTGTAAAGTATCTGGTTAAAGGAGAATATCTGCATCCACGCACACTGCCTATGAGACTTGCCAGAGGTCTGCAAACCAAAGCGATGTCGTGGACGTGGTGAGGTTGGTGGGAATCCACACAAATCCTGCCCAAGTTCAGGGAGTTATGCTGTGCTTGTGCTGAGGGCCAGAGACCCGTCCTCATCACATCAGGGGACGTCAGGGATGGTGATCACAGACCTGTTGTACCTTATGCAGGGCTGCCTGGGGGCTGCTGGAGCCACCTGTGTGGGCCAACCTGGGCTGTGGAGCCATGGGGACCACCAGCTGGGCCGCTGCTTCCCAGAGAGAAGGCTCCATTTGGGCACCTCCAGCTTCCCTGCTGGGACCTGCCCCAGCTCTTCCGAGGCAGCTCTGAGAAGAGTGTAAAAATCTGTGCTCACTGACTGCAGAAGGGGTGTTCTGGGTCTGCAGGATCAGACACAGACCTTGGCTGGGGTGCAAGACCTCCTGAAGTGGCTGCACGCTCCCCTTTTGGAGCAGGTCTGGCAGGCAGTGGTGTGCAAACACAGGGTTGTGACAGTGGCATTTTAAAGGCACTGCAAGTATCCTCAAGGCTCTGGGTTAAAGTCTGTTTTGCCTGTGCGTCCTGACTATCTGAGCAGAAAAGCTGGCTTAGCTTGTAAATGTGACTTCATAGAAACATGGCAAAAGACAGAGATACCTTAAGCCAGTAAATGTTTCCAGATGGGGGCATTTCTGGTGAACTTTTTACTCCTGCCTCTAAATGAGGCACTGTTAGCATTTTACAAAGATTGAACAGATTTGAGCATTAGGATGAAGTGTAGTAGGATTCTTTCTTTTTCTTTTTCTTTTTCTTTTTCTTTTTCTTTTTCTTTTTCTTTTTCTTTTTCTTTTTCTTTTTCTTTTTCTTTTTCTTTTTCTTTTTCTTTTTCTTTTTCTTTTTCTTTTTCTTTTTTCTTTTTTTATCTTTCTTTTTCCTTGTCCTTTTCTTTTTCTTTCCTTCTCCTTGTCCTTTTTCCTTTTCCCTTTTTCATTTTCTTTTTCCTTTACCCTTTTTCCTTTTCTTTTTCTTTCCCTTTCCTTTCTCTCTGTATTTTTTTTCCTTTCTTAAAGCAAGATAGATAAGAAAAGAGGGAAGGCAGTATTTCCTTACACTTCTTTAAAATGTAGCTTAATATATTCTTAGAAGCCTGTAAGCAGAGGCAAAAGAAGGAGAACAAGCAAGTTTTGACAGCAATAGCAATGAGCCAGTGGAACATCTTGAAAGGAACTAGTCTTGTCTTAGGAAATTAATAGGACATGTGGGTAGTTGTTAAAAACCCTGAGAAAAGTGTCTGTGTTTCTCAAGTAAAACAGTCCTGCAGGAGGAAGTTTACAGAAGTTAAGAGTAGTGGTGTCCATGACTGTAATCTGGTCTTGGAAATTATTAGTTCTAAGTATGCTGGAAGGAATTAAGACCAAACAAGGGTTTTCAGTTTAGAATCCGAGTCTTTGATGCTTTATGAAAGTAATTTGATTGCATCAAATGGGTCCCAGGGATAGGAACCGTAGTCCATAAATATCACCAATCCACATCATTAAAATACCCTCAATCTTTACTTTTTCCCCCCTTCTTTTGCAATACTAATATTCTTTGAACATAAGAGGCCTACAGCTGAATCAGCAGGGAGATTGATTTCTCCCTCTGCCTTTAGAAGAGAGAAAGAAGGTCCCTTTGGGTCAGGGTTAAGGGCTTGGAAGGGGCCTAATGGGAAAGTTCATCTCACAGCTGCCAGCGGTATATAGTACCAGGCGCATGGATAACAACAGGATGTGGGTTTTGAGCACTGTCAGCTCCTTCATGATATATTTCTTTTTAATTTTCTCCCTTTAAAATAATACACCAGCAAAGAACATTCTTTATTATCATAACAAAATCTCTGCTCCACTGACTCTGAGACGTTCCTAATTGTTTTCAATCTGTCAGGAGTGCTTTCTGTTTGCATTTCTGCAACCACTCAAGAGATTGCTGTAAAGAAAACAAACAAAACAAAACAACAACAACAAAAAAAAACGGTCTGGGCTTACTCAGGGGCTGGGTAATGGGTTAGAGCACTTTCACCTCTCCCTCACTGCCTCTGAGCAGGAACCAAGAGCTCAGTGGGTTGGTACCAACTCCTCTGCAGTGCTTGAAGAGCAGCTCAGCTACAGGCAGCTTCATGTTGTTGTTAGCCTGTGAAATGACCAAATAGACACAGCGAAAGTCTGTGAGTGAAAATGAAATCTGATGAAGGTAAAGGATGTGAGGAAAAATAAAACATTTACTCCAGTGTGGAGATGGGAAATGAAGGAGAAGTGTGGATGCAGGTCTTCTCTCTCTCACCATATCACCAGGGCTGTGAGTGACAAACTGCGGTGCTTGCACTTGCCCTTCCAATAGAGGAAAATGCAGCTGACATAACTTTTCTGTTTCATAAAGTGATCTCATTAATGTGAAAGCAGGATGACTTCTGGGAACCGTCATACCCTGACCTGTGGACGTGGATATAAGCAGCCAGTGGGGTACAGGCACAGAACAGCATAACTGCAGCCCGTCCAGGAGCTGCCGCGCTCCCTGCCGAGTGGTGCGACGTGGGAGCTCCTCTGCTCCTTGCAGGTGTCTGCCCGGGCACCCGGCCTCGGCACGAGCACCCAGGAGTTTTCCTAGCCTCGTTCCCTGTGTGCTGGGTGTTGCCTCCTGCAGCGGAGCCCGTGTCCTGTTCCCACTTTTGGTATTGCAGCAAGAGGGATGACCCCCACTCCATGGGGAGGCTCCCTTGGATCTCAAGCTGTAAGAACAGGAGACACCTTGGAGAGTTGCAGAGCTAAGACAGGGAAAAGAGCTGCCCCATAGAGCTACTGGGTTGGGCGCTGAAGGCAACATTCTCATTGCCCACTGGAAGTACTGGGTTTATGTCATGCCTGTCCCACTCCATTAGTTGCATAGTGACCTGTGGTCTATCTTGCAGATAGTTTGGATCTTCTCCTGAGCTTGGTAATGGCCCATAACCCTAGAGGAACCCAAACCCTGACCTGGTAGATACTGAAGGCAACAAGAAAAACAGAGGGGCTGTGGATTCAGTCCGTGAAGACTTTTTTGGGGAAGTAATATGAAGACAGGACTGGGCACTGAGCCACTCAGTCACAGCTTGGTGCTGCCGCCACGAGTTGCATGGGCCTGTCCTCCCACAGCGTTGGCCATCAGGGCTCCAGATGTCTCTAAGTACACAGGGAGCTGAAGAAGAGTCAGGGCCCGTTTTGCACGCATGAACAAGAGAAGTAGAACCATAGGGACCCTCTATCTGTACGCTTGGAAGGCACTCGACACCCTGGTAATTGCTGTGCCCTGAGCTGCTGTCAGCGACCGGTCCCAGGAAGTCCTCACAAGAACTCAGATTGCAACCACCCCTGAAGCAAGGTCTAGGTAAAGAGCAGGTCAGTGCAGAGTACCCCAAGACACGGGCCTGAGTCAGCCAACCTTTAAATGATGGGTGGAAGGGAGTGTGCCAGAAGTGCCATCTTGCTCGGTTGAGAGTTGGCTCCTTTCTTGCTGTGGTCCTCCATGCACGCTTGGGGCACAGCGTGCAACTTGCTTCGGCTCTGTGCCCCCTGGAAAATGGAGGTGTTGTTTGTCTTTCTTACCTTGCCTCATTAGAGAGATGGAGAAGATGATGCATAATAATGGTAGTAACATGCATGAGGAACTTAAAAAGCTTTGACTTGGAAGCACACAAAATATCTTCAGGAATTCCGCTTTACCTCAGTACTCGAAAGGAAGCTCAGAGTGAGAGAAAACATGAGGTTGCAATTCACCCTTGCTGCATGGGGATGGCTTAGGAGTGTTTTTGTGGGACGCACATGCTTTCCCACCTGTTTTGTACCATCGTAAGGGGTTCTGCTCAAGGCCGCACAGCAGCTAGCACTGTGCTTTCCCACAGGAAGCGCTGGACACAGAGATAAGCTCTTCCACATTAACACTCAGATAACAGCAAATCTCCAATAAGCAGGAACAGGAGGCATGGCAGCCGCAGGAGCCATGTGGTGGCTTTGGCACTTCGCTTGTTAAAATGTGATATTGCTGTCCCTCTCACCTCAGGAGAGGAGAGAGATCCCCTTGTCAGGAGGGTCTTTGCAACGTGGTCTCCTGCACTCCTTGACAGGCTCTGCTCTGTGCTGCAGCCTGACACACAGCACAGCTGCGGACGCGAGAGGAGCAGATGAGCTCTAAAGCAAAGTAGAAAGTGTGTTCTTGTGCAAACCTCATTAATAATGGAGGGTGAGCGAGGAGAAATGCTAAATATAAATGATATTCCTTGTTTGGGGAGGAGAGGGAACATGCTGCACCACTGCTAAGAGGGAAAGGGAAGGACAAAGCCTCACAGAGTTTAGGTTGCCCCCCATAATATAAAATTTAGGGTGTTACAAAGTGATGCAAGATTTAACCAGGCAGTGAGATGATAGACCTCAGTAACAAATAAACAAAGGAATCTCTTGTAAATTGAGATTTTTACTATCTCAGTCTCTTCTTTTTTTCTATTTCAGTTCAAAATCTGCAGTTTTGTTTGTTTGTTTGTTTGTTTGTTACAGCAGATTCTCCAGAGAATGCAAATTCCTGCCAAAATGATGATGTGTTTTCTCAGTTCAAGTGAACAGGGCTGTTCACGGAGACTTGCTGCCAGCAGTGACTTTGGTCCAGCAAATCACTCATTATTTTGGGCCACTGGGCTATGTTCTGGACTGGTGGCCCAATTGGGTGTTTTAAAGGTGCAGGTAGTTGTACATGGAGAGCACCCTGTTCTTCTGCCCATAAATCCCCGCCACAGTGTGATTATGTGTGATTATGAAAGACCTCCAAAGATTGCAGTCCACACGTTCCTTCTCTTTTGTGCTAACCATTAATCTCAGAAATGCATACGAAATTGATTTCCTTTTCATGACATTGTTTTCAAATGACTCTTCTGTTTTCCTCTGCTCCGTTTTTTGGCAATCTCAGTGCCTTTGGAGTTACAGGGAGTATAATTCAGAGCTTCTTGGAATGTTTCAGCACTGAAGTTGCCAGCGCCTGCTCCCTCCCGCATTGCCTTGATCGTGGGTGTACTGTGGAGGCCACGAAGACCCGGGTGCTAAAACTCATTACCAGAATTAATGCTCCCAAACCATCATAAAATGAGATCTGTCAGGGTTTACAGAAGGAGAACCAAGAGCAAAACATGGCACCTAAATCCACCAGTCTTGCAACAGGAGGTTTTACTACTAAATCTAGCGAGCGCACCCCAAAGGCTCTGTGGGTTTAATGCACTTCTCACCAGCAGAGCTCCCAAACAGTAAAACTCTCCGTGCTCCCCGGAACTCTCCGACTGGTCGGCTGTGAGCAGCAAGATTACGAGCAGGGAGGGGGAAAAATGCAGCCACATTCCTTTCGCACTCCCACTCGCCTCTGAGGTTCTTCCACTTCCTTCCTATGGCTTTTTTTAGAACTGTAGTGTTTTTCTCACGTCCGGCAACAAAGGATGTTTTGTGCTGCTGCTGAGGTTGTTGGTTTCTTTCTTTTTTTTTTCTCCTCTCTTTTAAACTTCAGATGCAGCTCTCGTGTTTGAAAATACTGCTCTTGTTTGTGTGGGAGCACAGCTCCTTTTGCTGTCTGATACCTTCTAAGCCTGATCAAATGCTGGGAATTTGTTTGGTTGGTTAAATTCTCCCATCAGAGTCGACATTTGTATTTTCCTGTGACGGTCTTATTTACTTGTTAAAAGCCTCTGTGTTGCAGTGCTAAAGGTAGAAGGAGGTTTTGGAGCTTTCAGTGGTGTCTCTGTCCTGTTACTGAATAAGAAGTGGAATCGCCCTGGGATTGCTGTGGTGTAGCTGAGAGTAAAGCATGGTGCATAAGCTGGTTAATCAAACACATAGCTCATAAACTCCCACAAATCCTGAGGGTTTTCTAATACGAAATCCAAAGAGGGAATGAGGAGGAGCTGAGCAGTCACAAAATCTCATCTCCAGCCTGTAGGTGCTAGAGTCAACTCCCCCATTTTGTGATGGAGTCACGTCATGAAATCACAGAGGAGAAATGCATACAGGTTTAAACCTTTGCAGGTTGATACATCCATGTCCCCTTTCACTATACCAGGTCATTGTCATGGTCATAAATTAACTGTGGTCACACACGTTGACATTACTCACTTTCGGGAAGTGAAACTCCAAACATCAGCCATCACTGTGTCAGGGACGCTGGATATTGGATATTCAGGCATTCAGTGTTTTCAATTTATTATAATTTGTAGGCAGCTAGACAAGGTGGGGGAAAAGCCCATAGGCAGCCTGGAATTGTGTCATAAATCTCTGAAAGCTCTAACATAATCTTTAAGCCTACCCTCAGATCCTCAGACAGGGAGCGTGAGTTACACAGTGGGCCTGATGTTGACCTTTAGCTCAGCGCTGTTGGTTTGGCTTCTGTGGGAGTCAGTGCATAAGCATCTTGGAAAGAAAGTTAAGCTCGGTGAAGAACAAATGAACAGATCTGCAGTGCTCACTTCATTTTAGAAGTCAAAGATGAAACTAGGAGAAAACAGAGGGCCCTGCTTCTCCACTGCCTTACATGAGAGTTCCTCCTGGTTTGTCTAAACAGGGTAGCAGTGGGTACCATGCACTCACACACAGCAGACTCCCTTACGCTGCATGTGCTGCATTCCTTAATTAAGCTATATTCATGGCCATCTTAACTTGCTGGATGTTTTTCCAGATTTCAGAGCAATGCAAGTATTAGCCCTCTACAGTAGTGTCAGCAAAATTCAGGATCCTGTTGGAATTCATACAGAGTGGACTCTAGTTAAGAAAAGTATTTAATTTTTTCTTCTCATTGCATTTGTGGATTCCTGTCACTGCAGCCAGGATTTTATCCCCCAACTTATTGCAAAGGCCTTGCAGAGTGTTGGAGCCAGCTCTGGCTGCTGTGACCCCTTGGGTGTGTTCCAAAAAATCAGTATTGCACACACAAATGGGGGAGCATCCCTGCAGACCCTGGATGTGCCCCTGGTTCTCTGGCAGCTCAGCTGTCACTCTGTCTCCAGCCTGCCCCTAACTTTAGGTGAAGTGGAGGCAGAAACGTCCATACTACCTTGGCTCTGAAGGATGATGGTACTCCGGGGATTCCTGCTGCAGCGCTTTCAGCTCTTGCACCGTCTTGATGCCCATTTCCCCCTTCCTTCTGGATTATGCCTCCCCAGAAAGCAAAATGCACAAGGGCAGGCATACTAGTCCAGCTTGCAACCTAAGACCGAGGCTGAAGAGTGGAGGTTGTTTCATGCTAACATGTCACGCAGTGAACTGGAAAGCCCAGGGTGCATTTACCTGTTTTCTTCTGTCGCAAGGGCTGTGAGTCTGGCAGAATCAAATACCCCAGGGTGGTAATATCTTAAACAAGCGCAGCTGTTAGCCAAAAGTGAGTCAGAATCTTCCATCCGGTTTGGTTAACATGAGCTAACTAAACCTTGTTCTTGGTGTAGGTACAGCCCTCAGGAACGCTTTCGGGAAGAGTACGACCAAGTCAATGGTGATGTCAGACATCCACAGTGCGGCCTGGCCGACATTGCCACATGTCAGCAAAAGCTGGTTTTGTTCCCGCAGTTGGTCATGTCACAACAGTTTGATGAAAAGTCTCAGCTAGATTTCCCATGCCCTGAATAGACTCATGTCCCCGAGCCACCAGCTGATGTTTTCCAAGGCAGCAAGCACCATGCCTCGCGGCAGGGGGTCGTGGTGGCCGACGTGAGCAGCCCGTGCGCTGGGCCGCATACGGCAGCGCGGCCGCTGCAGCGCTCGCTCGCACGGAGGAGCTCAGCACTGTCAGCACGGCCCGAGGAGATGCCTGCTAGAAACCACGTCTGCAACCAGCCCACTTTGATACTCAAGATAATGCCAAAAATAGGCGACGCTCACTGGTGCTTCATCTTCGAGGAGAGAAATACCCTTATCTACTTGTCCAAGTGGCACTTGCAGTCAGAGCAAAACGGAGCGGGAGGCAGTGACTGTGCTGGGGGCCTTTTCCTTGCTCCCGTGCCATGTCCCATCACCACAGCCCATATCCTGGCATTGCTTTTGATATTGTTGCAATGCTGTTGGTTTGCACTTATTTCCATGGCATTAGAAAAAAATGCAATTTAAATCTCCATTCCATGATGCTGTTGCTTGCAGTCCTTTTTCAAAGAGACGTAGGTGTTGCACGTGCCTGACATCCCTGGCTGGCACCTGGCTGCTTCCCTGCTGTGGAGACGTTTCCTGCTATCAAGAGGTTGGTACCTTTATGGGAGTCTGGCACAATGTAAACCTATGCACCTACTTTGTCCCTTGCGGTAAATGTGTCCCTTTCTGAGCAGAAGGGAGGTCTCCTGCTCCAGGGTGTCTCTATCCGTCTTTGTGGGAATGAAAAGATAATCTAAACCCAGCCACTGCACAATGCGGGGATCTCCAGAAAGTGGGCACCTTGAGAAGTGGTGTGTTGACAGAAATCCCTTATGGGGGAGGTCGTTGGCTCGCAGGATGAAGTAAACTACCTTAGAAGAAATGATAGTCCATTCCAACAAATAATCCACCAAAAGTCAACTCCTTCATGCACGGGATTACTGCACTTGACAGTCATACAGGGACCCTTTCATACTTAAAAATAGAAAAAGCAATTAATTATTGGAGTCAATATAAGCCCTGAGCTGGCTCAGTGGCACAGCAGTGTCTGTGCTGAGCGAGTGGCACAGGGGCTTTTCAGCACACGCGCCCTGGGGCTGCGGCTGCAGAGGACCTCCGTGCAGGTACAAAGCAGGATCACGGCTGGACCAGCAGCAGCGAAAAGTGAGGGCAGCCTGTGAACCCCCTCAAATTGCTCTACTGAATCAGCATGACTGTGCTTCAGTCAAAGGCCTTGCTCTGCGTTTGCGTGTGCTCGCATCAAAGTGTCCTCTTGGTTCTGATTCCCACTGCCGGCGGCCATGTGCACAGGGACCCGGCAAGTCGGTCAGACCTTGGTTTCCTGCCTGGAGGTGCAAGTGCTGCCTGTGAGGTTACAGGGCTGGGTATTTCGGGTTGGTGCGGGGTGAAGCAGTGCACGCAGAAGTGAGTTCATCTTTGTGTCCATGTGTTTACCCATGTGAAACAGAGACGGAGCTTCTGGGCTGGCCAGATTTGCACAAAGGTGCTCGGCAGTGTCTGTCCTGCAGTGGCTCTGAGTATGTTGGCTATCTGGCACTGAAACGAGGAATGCTCTGGCTGGGGAACTCTCCATATCCTCCAGAAAAAAAAGAATATACATTTTTTTTTCTATACACTCCAGTTCTCACAGTTTACTAGACAAAACCTGTCGTCTTCAGTGAGCACTGTAGCGAGATGATGAAATCCAGCCCCCTGCAGCGCTCAGCTCTGCCGCAGGACACCGCACCCGCGCGGGCGTGAGCCTAGAGCGAGTGACAGGAGAAGCAGTCCCAGCCGGGGAGGCTGCGGTCAGTCGGGAGAGGTGGGTGGTGCTCGCCCCGAGCAGAGGAGGGACCTTGGAAGTGAAGGCCGGCCTAGCGCAGGCACGGCGCAGGACTTCACTGCGCTCACGATAATGAAGGCAGCTCCTGGAATGACCTGCTCGTCCTGACAGCAGCGCAGTTTGCTTGGAGTATGTACCCAAAAAAATAAAGATGAAAAGAGGAACTTGTACGAGGGGCCTGGAACCAGCTGGCCTCGGTGCCTCCTTTCCCCTGCCCAAACTGCTAATTCACAGCAAAAGCGCGGTCCGGACGCTCGGCGGCTGCGCTTTTAACCGGATCAAAAGGGTAATTGTGCAGAGTGGAATTCTCCGAGCACAAAACCCCGTGTGATCCTCTGGACATAAAGAGCGGGCTGTGTGTGTGTCTGCCGAAGGCGCAGGCCGACCACGCGGGCAGCAGCGGGACAGCGCAGCCGCCGCTTCCTCAGCCGCCCGCGCTTATCGGGCCGCCAGGCGGATGCGGAGATCCTGTTTCCCTGCATGCTGCGAGGATGAGGGGAGATTCCACTAAAAAGAGCCCTCAGATCATTCATCCTGGAACGTGAACTTTATTTATAGAAGCTGCAGCCACCCGCACCCCTTGCCCTAGTAACGCGGAAGGGAGCTCCACAGTTTGTGCCGAGAAACACAGCAAGGTGATGGATTTCACCAGCATATTGGGTTTTTTTCTGAGTTTCTCTCTCTGTGCCTGTCCCATTTCAGTACTGTGGATTGGACATCCAGGCCCTTGTGCTGCTGCTGTGGTGGTGTCTGTGCCTGTCCCTTGTCACTCAGTTGAGCGGATGTCTCCAGAGGAGGGCAACAGGTTGTGGGCGAGGGGCCGCGTTAGGGGCACAGGGAGCTGGAGTCCCTCCTTGATGTGCAAGAGGTTTCTGTTGTGGCCTGTGAGGCAGCTCAGGACCTTGGCAGCATGGGCTGCGGTTTGGGCTGGGGAGCCACAGGGCTTTTCTTCCATATCACGGGCTGTCCTCCAAGTCCAAAGTGCCCATTGTGTGGAATTACTGCAGGATGAATGGACGTATGCTCTCTGGTCAACCTGTCCCTGCCCCGCAGAGGCTCAGGCCACTGGAAAGCCCTGGGGCTCATGGCACTCATTCTCCCTGATAGCTCACCTGAGGTGAGCTCGCCCTGCCCGGGTGCACGCCGCCGACCAGCCTGCTTCATCCTGTACATGTGCCCTGTCTTGTCCAGGCTATTTCAGACCTCTCTTTGCACTCATCTTTTTAGGATGAGCTTCTGGGCCCAAGATCATGCATTTTATTGATGCCTTATATAATGATAAGGAGTTTGGGGTTGGTCTTGGTAAGTCACCCTCTTCACTATGTCAGCGCCTGCAGCTGGTCTTATCCCTTCATTACATCTGCTTGTCTTCATCTGGTCATTTCTTAAACTAGCCACTGGCTCAGATGAGCATCATCAAGATGTTGTTGACTGCTTGGTGGTCCTCAGTGTGCCGTCTTCATCCATTTTTCATATCTCTTTCTACTTGCAGCTGTGGATTATCTTGATTTGTTTTTGTTAATAGGAGACAGATGGGATTTGGGTGTCGAGTTGCAATTCTGAAGTGGAGGAGCTTCATAGCCTTTTTTAAAATACATGGTATTAAAGATGATTTAAAATGAAATTAGTTTCTGGCATTTAACAATTGGTGAAACAAAGTAGATATGCATGCTGGGTAGAGAGACTAGAAGCGGGTAATTTAGTGGTCTGAGCACTCAGCTCTGAACCCCAGGCTGAAATAATCACATCTGGTGCAAAAGGCCAGATTTCTTTGTGCTCTAAATCTCCTGTGTGCTCTGGCACCATTCAGGGTTCAGTCCAGTAGGCTGCATTGCCTCTTTCAATCAGGTGAAATACAGCATGGGAACAGTAGGAAAAGAGAAATGCTGGTGGGATTGTTATGTGCAGGACCTTGTGGTTTAGACAGATGATGTACTGTGGAGTTTATTAAGCCCTAGTCTCTTGGGTGAGTCTTGAGAATTGAGCAAGAGGGGTTTCTTGAAGAGGGACTAAATGTGTTCTTCAACCAGTTCTTCTCCAAGACAGTTCTTTGCCCTGGCGCAATCATACTGCTGAACCAGACTCTGTATTCTTGTATTTAATAATTCTAATGGACTCGCCCTCCAAAAATTTATCAAATTGCCTTTGTAAGCTTTCGGCCTATGCAACAGTTGATGACCAGTTCCACTGTTCATTTTGCACTGGAGGAGAAGCACTTATTTTAGTTCCTTTGAAACTTGCTGCTTGCTAATTGCATGTACTGTCTATTTTGGAGAAATGCGGGGTGGAAATCCAGGCTTGCTGGGTTGCAGGCATGGCTGTGAGGCACACACAGTGGGGATGCTTCATTTACTGCCTGGTTCGACCTCCTGCTCTTGCCACCACCCGATGAACTGTGAACCTCTTCCCAGAAGCATCCAGGGCACCAAGCCCCAGTGCCAGACCTCATGCTGCATTTGAGCAGGGGAGCCAGCAGGGACTTGGGCTCCCAGATGGTGCCTGGATCTAGGTAATGATCTTGTGGCCTGATGCACCAGACACATCCTCATCCTTGATGTCTGTCTACTTAACAGTGCCCTGATCCTTTTTGAAAAGATGCACTTCTTACTGTGTCCAAGGGGTGCCCTGTAAACCTTGAAAGTATTTCATCCTACAAAAATACCATCAGATTATACTGGCAAAGTCCTCCTAGTGTGGACACATCTAGCAAAGCTGTACCTGTATTATAAAACCGCTTTCCACAAGAAAAACAAATTCTCCAAGTAGGAGCAAAGATTTGTCACTGCAATTGCACCCATGCTAGAAACTGGTGGCTCAGGCCATGGCTGGAGTGAGCTCTTATCTCCTCGGTCTGGGAAAGCAGGTGAATAGTGAGGTGGCAAAGTTTGCTATTGACAGCAAACCATTAAGAGTAATAAGAAAGAAAGTTGACTGCAACAACTTGCAGAAGGAACTCACTGTGGCTGAGAGTGAGGCAATAAAATAGTAGATGAGGTTGATATAGATAAGTATGATGTACTCTACATGTGAAAAACTCTGAAGTTCAGGTGCCAGTCGATAGATTCTGTGCTAACCATTGCTATGCAAGAGCAAGCTCCTGGAGCTGTAACAGCGCTGGGAAAACAGCAGCCTCTTCTTGAGCAGCAGTGAAAAACAAATCCAGCGTCAAAAGCTGTTGGGAAAAGAGAACAAAACAGAGTGCTGTGAGAATCTGTGATGCTCAGTTCTGCCTTTCCTTCTCAAAAAGGATATATTTGAAATTAAAAGGGAATTTGCAAGGAAATTTCAAGATATGAGACAACCTCAGGATGACTGGAACTCTCTCGTTAGAAAGAGAGATGCCTGAAAGATGTGGCAGGAGTCTTGAAAATTATGAATGCCCTAGAGCGAGTCGGCAGGAAACAATTTGGGCTCTTTCTTTCAATACAAGACCATGGGGACATCACGTAGAGCGAGGAAGCGCCAGGCTCGAGGCGAGCAGAGCAAGCAGCGCTTCCCGCGACGCATCGACGTGCCGCGCTGTGCATGCTAAAGACTTGCAAGTTAAAAAGCAATTAAACATATCACAGGGAGAAAAATCCGTCGACAGCTACGCAGTGCAAACACTCCACCTCTGTTGCAGGAAATTCCTGGGCTACAAATAGCTAGTGGAGAAAAGAAAGGACTTATTTCTGTGAGTTTACCCCATTTCTATCCTTTTTGCTGTGCACCTGCTGTCAGCCCAAGCTGGAGCCCAGGCATGGGGCTAGATGGAGGTTCAGACCCATGCACTGCAGGAATTCTGGCCTTCTTGACAGGCATAAACCCCAGCTTATATCATTTGTCCTTGGACATAATGCTGGGCTCATGAGCTAAAACCATAAGGTAGCAAGGAATCAAAGTAAAAGTGAGGTTCTCCTGCAAGGAAATAAGAACTGTACTTCAAAAAAAAAAGTAAATGCATTAAAATCAAAATAGGGGGGGGAAAAAGGACACGCTGAAAACTTGGGAATTAAAAAAGAAAGTCACTTGAGGTTTGGAAAAGTGTCATGTAGGTATCCCTAGCTGTTTTCAGCTCCTATCTGTCCTCAGCCGGCATCGTCCCGTGCACAGATAAATGACCAAATAGCCGAGGCCTGAGACCCCAGCAGAAAGGCAAAGAGGAGGGCAAGGAAGCTATCGCACATCCATAAAATAACCTGGAAGCGGAGCGGGGGGGGCAGCGTGTTTCATTGAGAAACTGTGCACTTTATCCGAGGAAAGGCTTCTCGAATGCTTGTTATTTTAACAAAGACTTTTTCTGTCGTGAACAAGAGAAGCAGATGTTTAAAAGACGGACAGGAAGTGGCTGTGACAAATGAAAGGATTTTTGATTGAATTCATGAGCTGTGTTTCCTGCCAGTAATTCATTCAACTCCAGGCTAGATCAAAACATAATATTATGGTTTAATCACTGTGCTTTTTAACACGAAGCCAGAATACACAAGTTCTTGGTGCTACAGGTAAAAACCCATTAGTATAGTTGGCTCAGGGGCTTTTTAAAATTCATTATTCATTGCTTTCTTCTTTTTTTTCAAGCAGATAAGTTGTCTCTCAGCAAACACCTAAGAGCCTCCCGGCGCGCGGCAGCAGGGCGCTTGCACCGGCGCGTGTGGGAAGGGCAGAGCGCTTCCCGGGAATGGTAAATGAAATAACTCTGTGCGGAAGAGCAGCGCCGCCTCTGCCGGGGTCGAAGACAGCTCGGCTTCCTGCACCGCCCTGAGCATTAGAGCAAGCTGGTTTTCTGTGAGGAAAAAAAAAAAGCCTGGCATAAGGATTTTTTTTTTCTCAGCAGAGAGAAAATCAGTGTGAGTGTGTGCAGGCAGGCACATGTGTGTTAATTGGGATGCTTTCTGCCTCTCGCCCTTCCTCCTAATGAATTCTGTTTGTTTACGGCCTCAAGGAAAGCTTGTCACTAGAAATTTCCTTCTGAGTTTTCAGCTTGGAGATTTCACAACCGCAGAGCCGTTGCAACACAGCGATAAACAAGCCGAGGGAGGCAGCTCTGGAGAATTGAGGCTTCTCTTTTTCACCATTTAGTGAAGTAAATAGTTACCAAATGTACCGGGAGATAGAGAACTTCATCCCTATCATCTGCGGCAAGTATTTTAAAAGTGGTTTTTTTTTTTTTTTTGCTAGACAGAGAGCAGGCACAGGAGTTGTTTTGAACAGTTTGTAACACGCCCCAGAAAGGGTCAAACCTTGGGTTAGGGCTCCTGGGACGCAGCACAGGCTGTGTGGGAACTGCGGAAACCAAAAAGAGGGGCTGCCAAAGTTGCAAGAAGTGAAGTGTCCTGGATAGTCATAGTCCCAAATCTGTCCATTCCCGGGCAGCCTACAGCACTTAACGGCATCTGTGCAGATCCCCTTGGCCAGGCTGCCAGAGGAGCGGGAATGGATGGGAGGATGCTGAAGGCAGCTTCCCACAGGGATGCATTGGGGATGCTCCATAGGTGACATGACTTCAGGTGTCTCCTCCATGTGCCTTGATCCTTGGATAAAGTGCAGTGTCTGTAGATCTGCCATGATAAGCAGGCAGTCGTTCTCAGCTACGTTTAATCCACTGTAAAGCTTGTGCAAGAGAGCCTCTCACTATATAAATATTGCAAAGGAAACCGTGGGATCACGATTTCCAGCGTGCTCCGGGGTAATACAGATAAATGGCTATAACGTGGATAGCACAGGGAGCAATGCCAGGGCACGGAGTTTAGTTGCTGAGGGAAAAGTCCAGCTTTGGAGAGCCCAGAACTTTTTACAAGTTATTTGTGAGATTTAGCAAGTGGTTTTGGCCATGCAAAGGCAGAACAAAAATATCCTGACATTTTCAAAATAATTGAATTTTTTTTTCTAATTAGGAAACAAAGTTTTGTTCTGAAATTTGTCTTAGCTTTGTAATTGCAAAGAGCAGTAAGATGAAATAATCCAAGGAAATAAAAATGTTTTATTTTAAGTTGAATGAAATTTTCTTTCTGTTTGACCCAAATTGAATAGAATTTTTCATTTATTTGAAAGCAAAGCAAAAAAAAAGTGTGGACCATCAAAATCAAAACAAAAAAAAGTTGTCTAGTGAACAAAGCATTAAAATTATTTATGTTTTTCTGTTTATCTGAGTGTGCAGTATAGTTACTGACACCAGGAAACATCAGACATGGCTAATTTTTGAGGGTCAGATCCCAAAGTCGTGCAGGGAAGGCACCTAACATGTTTAAGGAACGTTTACAACAGACCAGCTGAGCCAAGAGAGAAACACAGGGAAACAAAATGTACCTTCCCTGTGCTGAGTGTTGGAAAAGAGAGGTGAAACCTCCCCAGTTCCGCTGACCGCCTGCTACATGTGAGCAGGAGAAGGAGGTGGAGCGGCACCTGCTGGGTTGAGTCTTGCCGGCTCCCGACCATCCAGCATTTCCATCGTCAGGACTTTTGCCCACCACGTAACTGCTCCTTGGTAAATGTTTTACTTGTTAAATGTCAGTTGTCGCTTATGGTTTAATTGCTCTGGAGTTTCAGCAAGCGGCTCCTCATTCACAGCAAATTGGCATTTTGTACATTCAAGACAGGGCTATTAACTGCACAATAGAGAGGCTGGATTTCTGTAAATATTGAGATTTGGTAATTATAACTTGGCAGCTATTAACATTCCCCTGCAGAAAAGCCTTCAGCTGCCGAATCTGCTGTGGACAAAGCTCCTTCCGTGGGACATGTGTTACCAGCCCGTGGCGGAGGCTCTCGCTGCCATATTCCATTAGCACCACGACAGGGAGCCGAGTGCCGACGCATCGCGGTGCAAACATGCCCTGAAGTGCAGCAGATGGGTGCCGAAGGCAGGGCCACGCCAGGGGAAAACCTAGGAAAATGAGGGTCAAATTCAAGAGCAGACAAAAGCCGGGCAGCTTGGCCTTCATGGCAGTTAAGTGTCAGAGAGGAACAGGCGTTCTTGGATCTTAACGGGTGAAATGGTGGCCTCGGAGAACTTCCCCCTGGCTGCAGGAAGGCCCGGGTTTGCTCTGGTTGCCGGCAGGGTGTTAAACGGGCCAGCACCCGCTGCTACCTGACTTGGCCCTGCCGCGGCGGTCACAGCACTGTCCTTGGGCGCTGCTCCCGACGTGTGGGGCAGTGCTGACGACGCGTGGGGCAGTGCTCGCGTAACGGCGCTCTAACACGCAGTGCATTTTGCTGCGGGAGGTACTCGCGATGACAAAAGGCGACAAACGTGCACGAATCAGTGAAGGTGCTGGGGGACAGCGAGGGGAAAAACGCTCCACAACTGTCTTCTAGTCATTTGTGAGCAGCATTTCACTGCGTACGGGTGGAGGTACCACAGTGTTGTCTGGTGGTGATGCGGCAACAGAAGAAGCCCTAGCGGGTAGGGTTGTGCCGGGGCGCAATGGCCAGTGCACATGGGCTTTAAGAATTAATTATTCTACAGACCGGTGTCAGTCTACGACCCTTCCCGCATGTGCTCCATCACTGTCTGTAGTGAGGGTGTCACGTACGTGACACACAACATTAAAACTGAGCTTTCTAGTGGGTATAACATGCCACAAAGAACAAATGTATCCTTGACGTCCTGTGATAAAGCTGTATGGAAATACTGTTTCCACAGCACTGTGGTTTGTAGGCAACAGTTCTAATATCAACACCGATATTCTTTATATCAGCTTGGCAAGATTTCCCCCCCGTCTGCTTGCGTTTGCACGCTGATTTCTAAGGAGAAAGAGGCTGCATGTTTTCCAGAGTTTTTAAAATGGTCAGGAGTTTTTGGACAAAAGAGATTGCCTATCAAGTTTTGATACAGCTTTCATTGCGAAAGGATTTTTGGTAAAAAAATGCTATTTCAGGTCAACCAGAGGGATGCACCAACCCAAAACATGGAAGGTGCAAGTTCCCGGTAGATTCATCCTCCTGCTGAGCACATGGCCGGGGTGGGAGGCTCCTGCGAGCAGGATTTGGCTGCAGTTCCCTGTGCCAGGTTTGGTGGGATGGGAATGTGCTCTCAAACACGTGCTTCCAGTTTCCAGTGGCCAATGAGAGGCTTTAGTTAACTACACGCACAGATGCCTGTATTAAACATATTAAAGTAATAGTTAGCCCCGTGATCTCCAACATCAGACCTGCCAGACGGCAGCAATTTTAAGACACATGCACCGTGCTGTTCTCGCACGGGATTTTTGTCAGGGTCGTTTTCTGATCAGACAAAACCCGTGATTTTTTTCTTTCTCATTCTGCAACCAAAACAACTTGACACCTTTTTCTCATCTATTTGCATTATAGAGGAAAAGCAACTGGTGCATCTGGGCATTATTGCAGAAATAGCTTGACTGAAGCCTTCATGTGGTAGTTACAGCCTACACTGCGCCAAAGTCTCATAGATACGTGTGCCCCGAGCACGTGCCCTTGTCCCCTGGCCATTGGCGTTTTAGGGAAGGAAGCAGCCTAAGAAGCTGACCACAGGTGACCTATTCTGTGTATGTGCAGTAAACTGTAAAGATCTAGAAACCCTCCCATCACAGTGGAAAAACAACTGCGTGCCCGATGTAAAACAGACCGGTGGCTCGTTTTCCAAACGCTGTGCTTTTCCTGGGGATTCAGTTAGCCTGTGTGTGACAACTTGCTTCTGGTCTTTTGCAACTGCAAGGAGACACCCAACCGAAATAGCTCCTTTTCACTGTTTTGTTGGTGCTGTCTGCTAAATAGCAACACATGACGGCTGGTGCACCGCAGAAGCCAGTAACCTAATGTGAAGCGTGACTGCAGGCTCTGGCAGCCTGGAGAGAGGACAGGGAACCCGAGACCTCAGATGGCTCTGTGGGAGCGACTGAGCACGTGTCTGCAGCGAGCGCCGGCACCGTGAGCAACGCAGTGTCTCGCAGCGCAGGGCCAGCCGTCGTGCTGCAGCCCCAAGACCTCAGCCCCACGGGCAGGAGACATGGGGGAGCGGGGTGTCCCGTGAGTGTGAGTGCAGAGGTGGCCGCTACGGCACGGCAGGAGGCTCTCCGAGCCCGCTCCCCTTCAGCCCCGCCGCATGAGGCCACATCGGCATGTTCGCATCACAGGGATCACGAGAATTGAGAGCTTCAAGACCAAGGTCGGTGGCAGATTTCAAGCCACGGAGGTCGTTGCTTGGCCCAGCAGGGCCATCAGACATCACCCCTCCGAGCTCACAGTGCTCTTCCTCTCTCTATAGATGGTATTACTGAGCTATTTCTATCTGAAAACTGCTCAGTGTCCAGTCCTACTGTGAGTTTCAGGGCAAGTTGCCCTGCTGGCAACTCACGTCTCTTCTATAGCTCCCGGTGTGCTGGTTCCCAGAGCACACCATGGGCAGGATGGGCTTTTCTCAAGGTGAGGCTCATCCTCCACGCTTTGTGCTATGTCGATCCCTGCAATTTCTCTAAATTCAAGAAGTTCCTCTGCATAATTTAGGATAGTGGCTGATTGTGTCTTATTCTACTCTGTTTATGTCTAAAGGAAAGAGAATGAAGATGGTTCCCATGTACTTGTCATACCTCTGATCAGTAGTGAACAACAGATTATTAATAATAGTGATGGAGAGGCTTGTAATTGTCTTAACCAGGATTTAGGGAAAATTCAGAATGGAAATTTAGTCATGACGAAGGCAAAAGCTGCCCTGGTAGAAGGCATGAGGAGCAGTGGTAGCCAGAGCAGTGGTAGCACTGTGCTTTGCAAGCACAACACCAGTTGAATATCCAGCTTTATTTCCACAGCACAGAGTCCCATTTCTGAGTCTTTTCTTTCTTTTCGGATCAGGGAAAAACATGTCCTTTTGGGCTTGACTAAAATGGAGCGATCTGTTCATTTAGCTGCTGAGAAGGGAAATTAACTTCATTCTTATCCGTCTACCTTATTAGCACAAATATTGCGGCGGCATTATCCCCTTGCACATACCCCCTGTACAGTACAGCCTTTTAATTGTCTGGCTAATTGTTTGGCCTCCGAGCTGCCTATTTCCGATTGTCTAATTCTCATTAGAGTGCCAGCTGACATGGAGTCCTCCAAAGCTCCTTTTAACTGCTTTTAACCACTTCTGCTCTAATTTGGTGGTGCTGAAAGCACTTGCAGAAACACACGCAACAATATGAAACACAGTGCAAACGTTTTTCTTCTCTAATGCATTCAGTGCTGTAAATCTTGGCCATAAAGAGATTTGATGCTGGTTGAAATGTGTGTCTCCCCACAGAGGCACTGCGCTGCTCTGAGTGTTCAGGCGTGTGTGAGGTATGTGGACTGAAAATCTCTTTATCTGAAATGTCTCTGTCCCAAACGAATGGGTGTTTTGCCTTGTGAATAAGGAGTGAATCATGGTGGCAGGATGCAAGCCTTCAACTAGAGAAAGGGTCACTCCATGTTACTGTATGTGTAATCTTTTGTTAACCATTTCTGAGGACAATCTATCAAACCTGAATGAGAAAAAAAAATCCTGGGTTCACACTCTGATCTCCCTGGCATGTATTATGGCCATGCAGCCCTTTGTTCGCTCCTTGATATTTCTGTACCTATTTCAGAATTTCATCCATAGCCACAGTCAGAGTACTTTTCTATTGCCCAACCCTTCAGTTATCTCCTTTGAACAGCCCCCAGGATCCTACTGCATCATCTGAGGCTCTCGCAGAGCCTTGGCCAAAGCTTGTCTTATGTTACCACCAAACAGACCAACCACAAGTAGGTGGGAAAGACCAGTACTTGAGTTGTCTAAGGAGCATAACCACTGTTCAATGTTAACTAGCTTGGGCCTGAGGAGGAAGGCTCTTAGGTTCTCATTCTTTTAGGTTCTCATCTTTTGCAGGAGTCGGTGGGTCAGGACTCCGTGAGAATCATGTTCCCCACCACCGCCTCCCTGAGAGGGAGGTGGGAAGATGTGTCCTTGCAAGGTTATCTGTGAGGTTTGCTAGCCTAAAACATAGCAGGGGCTCAAAATGGGTTTTAAGGTATTTGAGGAACCTCAGAGCTTGGGAGGCTGAACCTTGGCTTGCTCCACCAGCCCTTCCAAGGCTGCTTAGGAAGCAGATGGGCAGCAACCTGGGAGGCCCTGGCAGCCTCCTGCCACCTCAGCATCCCGGACACCTGCACCCAAGACACCTCTCCCCCAGTATCCACAGGGTATTACATTTTAAGCCTTAAATTTTGGAAGCCTCACATTTAGGGATTTCCAAAGAAAGCACCATGAGATTGCAGTTCTGAAAAAAAAAAAAAAGAAAAGCATAATTCCAGGATTTTCTTGATTCTTGGAGAAAAAGGTTGGGAGGAGTCTGGTGTGGAGTTCATTGAACTCCAGCATGTTTTCCCAGCCAGCCCAAGGACTCCTGCTGTGTTCTCCTCCTGAACACTGCCATCTCCCAAGACATGTTAACTGCCCATTACAACACTAGCTGCAGCCAAAGCTGTTAATGATATTTTTCTACCAGCAAGGACAGCTAAACCATATGTCTATCATATACAACTTCTGTTTATATCTTGTTCAGAGACTGCAGTAGCAAAATTTTACATCAACAGTTTCCTCTTGTGTGAAAGATAAAAGGTGGAGGGGAATAAATCTCCCATCTTGCAGCTCAGTGATCCTGTCCTAAAAACCGGTCCTGGAGATGCAGTCAGAACAGTCACGGCTCAAACAGCAGTGCAGGCTGGCAGCTCTTCTTCTCATGCTGGGATGGGTTATTTCCTAAGGTTTTAAATACCATTTCCATGGCCCTGAAGGGCGTCATCTTCCAAGCATCCTTTTAAAAATACTTAATTTTGCCACGTATTTCTCTTTCTTGCTTTCCTAGCTTCTAGAAGAGTTTAGTGTTTTCCACTGATCCTTTCCTCTGTCTCATGGCAGAGGGTACCGACTTAGTGGTGTCTCCGTCAGCTGTGAACACAGATGGAGTTTATGGCTCTATAGGTTGCAACTGTTTGTAACTGTTTTAAAAATATGGGAAATCTCAGCTACAAAATCTCCTGTTAAGCTGCTGCTTCTCCCAGAACTGCCTACTTTGCAACTTCTGCTTCCCGGTAAACAGGAATCCTAGATTTAGTGAATTAATGCTGTTGTAATGCTTGATGTTGACTGGAGACTTGTCTGGAGGTTATGCTCACGTGGATCTTGGCCTTCACATGAGCTCCATCATTTCCCATCCTTACAGAGTCTGCATGCTCTACCACTCCCCCCATCCCACACATGGGTAAGTTAAGAAGCCACACAGTGTCTGTTTGCATTGTGCTTATTTCTTAGGTTTGTGCCTGCATTTAAAACTTCTGTCTAATCACTTTTAGCTCTCGTAGCCCCTTTGACTTTTTTACTTTACTTTTTGTGCTTTTTTTTTTTTTTTTTTTTAATTATTGGCTATAGCTCAGTCTCCAGTCTGTATTTTCCAAATAACACAAGTACAGAATTAATTTTTCTTATTGCCTGGCTTCCTAAGGAAACAATTCTTATCCAATCGTGTTTCTTGTCTGTAATGACTTCTGGGCAATTTCAGCCAAATTAGATAGAGGGTTAAAGGCCTTCAACACATTAAGCTCCTGAGGCTTCCATAAAAGTCCGGTTAGAGGAAAGAAGAAAAAAAAAACACCTGCATTGAGGGAAAGGCAGCTGTCACTCAGATCTCTATGAGCTTGGGTAGTAGCAGATGACTGACCAGCAGCAATTTATGCAGCCAAACAGACCGGGAACATGGGAGGGAGTTGAACTGCTGGATGGCAATAGGATTTTGAAGACACTGGACACTTCTTTCAAGAAACTGGACTTTATCAAACCCATTGCTCATTAAATGACTTCTATTAAATAGGAAAACTAAACAAACCTCTTCCTTCCTCCTGATATCACTTCTTTTCAAGCCTACACTTCTGAAAACAGGAGTCTAAGTTAGAACAGTTTCCCCCAAAGTTTCCAAGACTCAAACTCCCAACAGCTCTTACTGAAATTAATGGGAGCTGCTCCTGCTTCCAAAAATAAAAACATGTTGCCAGTGGTGCAGATGCAGATATCTAAATATAAGCTATAGTTTTTGAGCCTACATCTATGTCTGAATACTTCTGAATAAGTGGTCTGATTTTTATAGCTACTGAACATTCTGACTGAAGCCAAGGGACTTATCATCAGATGTACAGATCTGACTAGATTTAGAAGTCAACGAGGAGAAATTTAGGCCCACAGATTGGAGCACTCTTGCCTTATATCTCCTAGGAAGGGTTTCCAAAGCATTCGGCCTTGCCATACGTGATCTTACTGAAGTCGCTGGGGTCCAGAGGGAAAGAGTTAAGGCAACACAAAGCCCTTCAGAAGGCTCCCGTCTCAGCGTGTACATCTGTGTTGGAGACAGATGCTGGAATAAAAAATACTTTGCAGGTGCAACACAGCCAGATGAGCGTGGTGGAAGAAATCATAGATTTTAGATTCCTTGGGCTGGAGCAGTGGCTCTCACTGCTTAATGCTACACACATACCAGGGGCTTTTTTGTATTTATTTTCCCCGGGTGCGTTGTTGTTTTAAGGAAAGGGAGCAAACACAGAGCGCTGGGCTTGCGGAGCTGCCAGCAGGTCCTGCTCGCGCTTCGCTCGCGGCTCACAACCCGCTCTGTAAACTCGGGCGCCTGCCCGGCTCAGGCCACGGCTTCAATGGGGCTTTGTGCACCGAGCAGCCTATCCGTGTGCTGCCTTTAACCCTTTCCTGGGATTTGTTTAGGCACAGAGTAAAGAAATGGGAGAATTTAGAGGTTTTTTAAGAGGGAGCTGATCTTCACAGAATCACAGAATGGTTGAGGTTGAAGGGACCTCTAGAGATCATCTAGTCCAACCCCCTGCTCCAGCAGGGACACCCAGAGCACGGGGCACAGGGTGGCATCCGGGCGGCTTTGGAAGATCTGCAGAGAAGGAGACTCCACAGCCTCTCTGGGCAGCCTGTGCCAGGGCTCTGTTACCCTCGTGTCACCCTCATCTTAAACATTAAAAAACTGGGGCTACCGTAGCACCAACCGCCACGGCTGCCGGAATAATATGGGAGAAGTGCCACTGTGGCACCGGAGGACACAGGATTTATTTGATGGGAGGTAGGTGATTTATCACCTTTCGCTTGACAACCACAGGATTAAACATCCTATCGAGTCAGAGGTGGCTGCCTGTAAGGAGATTTACCTGTTAACGCACCCCCTGGAATGAAACAATGTGGATTTAATAAAAAAGCCAGATTTACCACAAGCAAATGAGAGGCTACAGGACCAACATGATTAAGTGGCAAAATGGAGGTGGAAACTGGGCGGAAATGAGGTGAAACATGAGGGAAGGACAGCTCCAAAGTATGGACTGAAAATCAGAAGAGGCTAAAACACCTGGATGGGAGCCCTGAGAGGCTCTTAGGTGTAAAGTGGCAGCTAAAACATTGTTAAGATACCCTTATATAGCATTGACCTGGAGTCTTTGCTTGCCCTCCACTGGAAAAAGTGCCAAAACATTGCCAAAGGTTCCCAGTGCTATTTATGGAAATGAGATAAAATTGAAGCCAGGTTTGGGGTAAGCAAAACTTGCTTGTTCCAGAGCTGTAAAACTGAAACCCTGGTTTGGATTAAAAACTCGCAGGACCTGCATCTTCTGAGCTCATGAGAGGGCAGCTCATGGACCAGGAGTCCCGTCAGCGGGTCTCGGTGCCCTGGCGAGCTGCTGGCAGCTCTCGGCAGTGCAGTGCTGTGCAGCGCTTGTGCTCTGCGCATTTGTTTAAACTCAACAAAAAGTCAGGCCTTTAATCTGCAATAGTTTATTTGAACAGACTTGGGAGACAAGGTTAGCGCCGTTGTTCGAAAACCCTGTAACTGAAAAGCATGTGCTGAAGACTTATGTGTGTATCTCCATCTCAATACTTCAGGATCTGCATGTAAAACACTAGACATAGGGAGATAAAAACATGCCCACGCATCAAAGAGCTGATTTCAAGGTCAAATTCCCCAAAATGGACTCTGAAAAAATACCTGGAAGTGTATACAGACACAGAGCTCAAACAGAAGCCCTCACATGCCAGGACCCACGTCCTGCGTGATCGTGTGCCCGTGACTCTGCATGTGCAAGCTGGGAGAGACCTGTCCCTTAGTCGAGTTCACGTGTGTGCAGGCTCAGAGGACACATCTCCTCCTTCCAGAGGAGGTGCTGCCTTCCAAAATCTGGCCTTAATTTTAGGTCAATTTACTGTTGCAGCCAAATGAACCTGCAAAACATATGGCGCAAATAACATTTGCCTAAAAGTGGCTCAGGTTTGATTTGTGACTTTTCCTTGCATTCCCATTCATGTGGGAGTCCGTGCTGAGCCCTAAACCGGAGCCCATGGAAGGCACCCGCAGCTGCCTTCCATCACGGTCACGGTTGCAGACAGATTCCAGCGCGGAGCCTCCGTCTGGGCCATCGCCGGCGCTACCGTGGAGCGCCCGGCATCGTGAGCAGCACAGGAGCGGGGCTTGGCTCGGCTTGCGCCCCTCTGATACAGACACTGCAGCTGCCCTCAGAAATTCAGTCTGGGAGGGAAAAAGAGAGATGGAGAGCAGAGGAAGGGAAAAAAAAAAAGCGCAATGGAGATTTGGTAGTGGATTTTAAATCACATTTAGACACAAATCCGCCGAGTTCAGAATTTCCATAGATTACTAGCATCTGTGGACCCCAGATAGCCTGTAATCACTAAGATTTTTCTAATCTTCCTATGGAAGGTTTTCAAAGGAAGTATTGAATTACACCAGTTCTTAGCAGGGCTGGGTTTTAACTTGTGAGAAAGTGCTTTAAACCCAGATGCATACATTAGTGCCAGGGCTATGAAGTAAGGGTACAAGGTTTGTAACTTCCACACATCCTGATGTGTAATTTGTTATTCGGACAATAAAACTTTGCAGGAGACACATGCTGAGCTGCACCTTGCAGTGCGTGTATTGCAAACATCAGGGTGTTCTTGTCATCTCTGGACCTTCTGCATGCAGTGGTTAGAGTCTTTCCTCTGCTGCTCGCCACCTTCACAGTGAGCAGAGCTTCTTGCCATTGCCCTAATTCCAGTCGCCCTTACATGAACGTAAAGCGGAGTTGTTCCACTGAGCACTCTGGCTGGGTGTGAGCGCTCTGGGAAGCCGGTGTGAGACGGAAATCCCACTTGCTCTATCTGGTTCATCATTGATACGTTAAAATCAACGGAATTACACCAGGGATTATGCTGTCCTCATTTGGGTTTTTACGCCTGGTGACTCCTCGACTTTAATGGATATCAAATTTGCGCCTTCCATACGGGGTTGCACAGATGAATGCTTTTGCTCCAGAGAGCAGGGATTAAATAGACAATTGAGGTTTCTCAGAGAGGATGCAGAAAGTGTAAATCAAAACGAGAGGCCCTGGGCCTGTGTGCAGTGCTGACAGCTCCTACAATGCTCAGTGCTCGTGCTGACCGGCTGCGCAGCGCTCCGTCGACGAGGGGCTCTGTGAGCGGGGCACAGCACAAAGAGTGCCCCCTGGAGCGCCCGCGCCAAAGGGGAAACCCGCCAGCCTCGTGTGGGACCGGGAGAGACGATCAATGGCCCCCGATGGGGACGGACGGACAGTCCTGCCACAGCGCAGGAACCACATGCTGGACCTGCGCACAGCGCGGTGCCTCTGCCCTGCTCACCCTCTGCGCCACGTTTTGACACTTGGGAAGCTTTAGGGACCTGGCATGAAAACATGAAGGAATTGAACGCAGTGCTGCATCTGTCCAGGGCAGAAAAGTGCTGGGAGGAGGAGTGCTGGGAGGAGGGAGGGAAGTGCTTGAGGACAAATTCATGTTGTACTGTGCTGTCTCCTGATCCAAATGGTCTGATTTGCCAGATGTAAACTTACCTGCTCAGGAACCAGTCAGTACTCTTTTTTTTTTTTTTTCATGACAATGCAAGTTTCCAGCTTTGTGTTTACTTAGGGAAAAAAAGCCTTTTTGGTTTCACTTGGTTTGGGGTTTTTGTTTGTTTTGGAATAGCACTGCTTCCCGGCAAGGGACCACAGAAATTCATTCTCCACAGCTGTGTGAAAGCCAAGTTGTGCAGGGAAAACCTGTTCCAAGCACTTGCTGGTGTTTGTGCAGGCCCTGCTTTGCATGGTGGAACAGGCACAGCAGTGACATTGGACAGTGACGGTGACTTGTTGCATCAGTGAGATGCCACGGTGAAGTTGCATCAATTACCTTGTTGAGAATCGGGTAGCAACACAAGGGTTTGGGGAAAGACAGTGCCAAGCACTACCACAACGTGCTCCACATTAGCAGGGAGGGTCCTGCTAATTCATCTGTGTGTTTTGCACCATTCCATGATGGTGTGAAATGCATCTCTCAACTCCTGGGAAGAGACCAGTGCAGCTCTCAAGCATGCAAAGGGAAGATCTTCACAGCTGGACATGCATCCTATGGTCTCGTGAGCCAAGGACATCTTCTGTACACTTTAGGGAGCTGAGCTTATTTTCTTTTCTTCTACTGTGTGCAAGATTAACAAGGTGACACCACCACTCTGCCCCATGTTAGATTCCCCAAGGCGCTGCAGAGCTGAGCTTGGGCATCTTCTCTGTCCTTTAGGATCTGGGTGTCCGTGTGTGCATGAAGGCGGGCAGGAAGGCAGTTGTTGCTTGAGATCTGACTGAGTTAGGCCTCATGGTTCTCAGTGTGCTGGGAATTCCTCCTCTGTGCCCCAAGGAAAGCTTGGGCTGCTTTTGTGTGCAGTTAGCTCTCTCTACTGTCAAACTGCTTTGTCTTACACGAGCTGGGTTTGAAGCAATGCAAACTGCCTACTGGCACATAGGTCCTGCTTTACCCAACTTGCCAAAACTTACAGAAAGGGTTTACCCTTTCTCTATTAAGTCCATGTAACATGTCTGTGTTCCTGCTGGGCTGAAGCCATGCACCTTCTGCCCACAGGTAGCCCTCTTACCTGGGAATCATAGAAGTGACCTCACAGGAGGGATGGTAGGGCATGGACCTCCTCGAAAAGCGGTCAGAAGTTTCAGGACATCTTGCACATCCCGTTTCCTTCAGGTGGGGACCAGACTGGAGGTCTGGCAGGGAGCTCAGGACCTCTGACAGTAGAACTACCAGTTGTCCCATGGAAAAGCATCTTGCTGCATTTCTTGCCATCTTCTTGGTATGTGGCCTCTTCACTAACATCTTTGAATCAGCCTCTCCAAGAACACTAGACAGACCTAAGCAGGCAGAACCCCATATGCTCTGTCCAGATTGTGTAGCCTGAGGGCAGACTCTCTCGAGGACACTTCTGTCTCACAGGCTGGCTTCCTTCCCTAATAGCTCCCTGCTCTGTGGATCTTCTCCTCACCTCCTCTTTATTTTCTCCTTGCTGTCAGTGGATCAGCAGGACTCAGGACTTGAGCTGGGTCTCATCCACTCAGTCTGAAGAGACGCAGGACTCTCCACATCTGTGTATGAATGTCCAAAACCACTCTGCAGCTATAGAAAAGAAACATGGAAGAGCAGCCTATAGACATGCAACAATACATGCAACAAGAATAGCAATAGGACTGATAGAGCTGCGCATGATGTCATGGGTTTGCAAGGACCTTTGTCTCTCATAGCAGACTGGATTCATGACTTAAGTGGGTGCTTTATGTTGATGTGCTAGAGGTTCACTTATAAATACAATAGGACCATGAAATGTGAGTATCCTCAAGGAGATTATTCTTCAAAGAGGGTTTGTTTTCTCCATCTCTTACCTTTCTGAGCTTAAACCAAATGATTTAGTATCTGAGAACTAGCAGAGGATGACAGTGCTCCTGATTTTTCCCTGACATATGCTGTGGTGAATTAATAATAATTCTGTGGAAAGTAGTGAAATGGTAATAAGCAGGATAAATCTTGGTGAATAAGAAATGTCTGAATGCAAGTCCTATTTATTTTTCATAGCACTTAGGCAAAAACTTCACCCATTATACATGACAATTTTCACTTGAATCTAGCTGGAGAAATGCTGCTCCTGTTGTCAGAGCAAGGCCCAAATTGTCCTGCCTGAAGCCTCAGCACCTTAGCTGAGGTGTGGAGTTCTCCATATGCACACATGTTTTTAGCCTGGAGCGAGTGTAAAGTACTTCTTAGATTTATTTTAACCCCTGTTAATTACAGGCTAAACTAGGACAAATTACCTTACTGTAGGCTTCTGATATGTGTAAGGTGAGTCACCATGCCTTAGCTGATGACATACTTAGAAGGATTCATCTCTAGATCATGGTCCTAAACACAGTGTACAAATTCCTCCTTTACTCAGTGGAGATGTAGGCAATACAATGATGAAGCCCAGGTTGCTATCCAGCTGTCTGAAAGCCTTCTCCTATACTTGATTAGTGTTCTGTTAACCTGTCTCACATGTTGTTGTGCCTGTTAGAGCCTGCCCAAAATCTGAGTTACCATTTGTGGTGCATAGAGTGATGCTTAACTTCCACTGGGGATATTTATTCAGCAAGTCTCTGTATAGTTTAGATAAGGATATCAAAGTACTCTGAGATCTTCAGATGCAAAGTACCATGTTAGGACACACTCTTGAGTGTGTATGAGCTGTTCTTGAAGGCTGCCGGCCCACAGCGCTGTGTGGCTTTGAGGCCAAGACTGCAAGATGCTGAATAGCCTTCATTGACTCACTGGCCAGAATGAATCAGACATACTGGAAGAATGCAGCATTTCATAAGATTATACCCATACCGATCTATTGTCTATTTACTGTCATTATCCCATCCTAGAGAGGCTTAATTTTGTGTCATAGGAATAGAACTGCTAGGATGCTTCATTTACAGACAAAGTGTGGAGACCGAGAGACCCAGCTCCACAGAAGGATTTGAGTCCCTTGCTCTAAGCAAAATCAAGGGCAGTTACATGCATAAGAACGCTTGCAGGTCTGAGTCAGACACATTAGGGCCACATCTATATCAGTAAAGTGAACATGGAAGGGAACTTCCCAAGGCACTGGAGCATGACAGTCTGTACCAAAGTGGTTATCTGTTTGAAAGACCCATGACCAATTTCTGTCTCAGATCAACTCAAACTCTCCCCAAATATTTCCCAGATACAGTCCAGCCATGTGTATAGGTCAGAAACCATTCCCAACAAATAATGTGAATGTGTGTTCAAACCCTATTTTGGCTGTGTTGTCGGCATCAAGACCAGAGAAAATTCCCAGGATGTTCAATTTTTCTGTATTTTCTTCTTATAGTATATGGCTCACCCATGAAGTCACATAAAGAGTTGAGATGATAGAGCTAGAAATGAGATCAGACCTCTTGCCTTCTAAGTCTTCACAGTAACAGCAGTTTAGTATAGTCAGCAACCAGCTGAAACAAGAGGCAAACAAGGGGGATGGAAAAAGCCACGATACCTCCTCACCATGGAGAGCAGTGCAGGGCAGTCGTGGGCAGGGTGGTGTACATCCATGTTGGTATGTGCCAGGTTGAAGCCCAGCTTACCTTCCCACATTACTGCATCTGCCATAGAGAACTGGCTGCTGGTTATTATTCTCTGTGAAGAAAATTCCTGGGAAGCTAGCATGGAAAGCGTAGTATTTGACCTCTTCCATATATTACTTTTCTAATAGAGAATTTTCATTTTGTTTAGTGCTGTACAACCCTGGTGGACACAAATTTTCCCATAGGCTCAGCTTCAGTGATGGGGGATCATTTTCTGAACCTGCCATTTCCCCTGCACACACAATTCATAAAATTTCACATTTTAATATGCAGAAATTCAAATAAAGACCCTTAAAGGAGAAAAGCACAGTCCATCTCCAAAGAACTGTGCCATGTCCTTCTATTCAGTGACTATGATGGAGTGCCTTAAACCTCACCCCTTGGTATCATTTGGATCCCTGACAACTCCACTCTGTCATGGGATGAGTAAATATCAGTCTGTTCCCAGGAAGATTAACTAGTAAAATGATGGAGGAAAAAAGGAAAAAAAAAAAAAAGCTTTCCAGCTGCTCTTAGATTGCCCTCCAAACTTCCTTTAGACTCTGCTTGCCTTTGTTTTTAAGGTACTTTAATTTGCTTATGTTCACAAAATCTTGGAGTGATTTTTTAAAAAGGCCCATTTGTCCTCTCCAAAGCAGCTAATTTAAGCGAGGAATTAGCACTTTGATTAAAACCCTTTAGTCTGCCGTGGAAAGAAGTTGTTAAAAGTACTATCTATTATAAATGCTGCTCAGAACAGCACAGAGCGCATCTTGCCTGAGTTAAGTCAGAGCCCTCTGTATTTGAGTGCTAAAGAAGTGTGGAGCAACAGGAAGGGATTAAAGCAATCCTGGCCCAGAGCGACCCCATGAACTTCAGTAAGGGCAAATTTCTACTCAGCATCACTTAAAAGGGGAGTTCATTTTAGCCATGAGAAATGTGGACATTTAGTCTTGGATACTAGAGTCCCTCTCCAGTCAGTGGAAAGGGTCAGGCTTGTGCAGAAAGCCACCATCCTGGCCACTCGCCCTTGGACGGGTGGTATTTCCCTTGGGAGGCCCCATCTTCCCCTCGACTGCAGGTCGGCAGCCTGGGGAAAATGTGGTGATTGCCCTCCCACACTATTGCCTCAGGGCTCTTCAGCTATGGAAAAGGGAACTGCACGGACAGGAGGACAAGGTGCAAAGCTCAACGCAGGCCTCTCTCAAGGCTTCTTTCACGTAGGAGGCTTCCAAGCTGGTGCCTGCTCTTCCCTGTGCCACAGCTAGGTCTGCATTTCCCTGGCTCCTCTCCCTGCCCATGATGTGCACAGCAGATGGAGCCGGTTGGCATGTCCCGTACTGTGGCTGAGGGGAGGCCATGGCCAGTCACAGGAAGCCTTCTCGGAGACCTCCTGATTTCTTGGCTGGCCTGGGGTGGTCTCTGCACTGCAGGAGCCAGCGCGGCCGCTCACTCTCCACTCATGTGGTCCCTCACGGCCTCTTCCACACGTTTAAACATCGGGCACTTGGGCTGCCTTTCGCTCTTGGCTCTAAGGCTCAGTTCACTGCTGCTGGTGTTATGGAGACCTGAAGCACCAGGGAAGCAAAGGACTTCATTTCACTTGGATCTCCTTTTATTTTGCTGCAGCATGCAGCAAAAACTCGAGATCCAGCCTTGTAGACTGAGATTTTTAACTGTGTTGCACTGAAGATGGATTAAAATAGACATTTAGAATATAGTGCAGTGATTTACAGCATCTGACTCTCTACAGGCTTCTGAGATTCAGTTTATATAACAGATGCTCTACATACACAGGCTAATCCCTGCCATTGACACTGGCTGAGGACTGTTTACTTCATTACCCAAACATGAACATGTCAGGCTCCCACTTCCCCTGGTCATTTTATCCAAGGAATACAAAGCACTCTGATAATGTTAATGAGTAAAGCAGTGTGGCACCACTCTGTAAGAGCAAGTTTACCAAACATAAAGCCTAAAGGTCTAAAAAATCTTAGGAGAACCTAAAAAACCTACCCACGTTCAGGCTATATGAGCTGGCGTTGAATTAGAAATCTTATCATCTACCTTGCCCTGAGTTTTTAGGAACTGCCTCACCTAAACTTACCCAACTGCACACACAAAAATGGCTTTGTGGAATTCTTTCTGTCTTCTTTCCCCCTTTTTAATATAGTGCTACTGCTGTTTGGGGGATCATTTTTCATCTAATAGATCAGGACTTTGCAGTTGTAGCTAACTAGGGCCTGGCTCACTAAACCCCAAGCTGAGTCATTTCTTCTCAGGTTTCTGCTCAGGGTGACACACATAGTTTTGCTTTTGAGATACCTAAACCACTCAGAGATTCAGACAATGCTGGACTTTGAGGGCAGTGAAGAGGAAAAAGGGGACTTGGGCTTTCATTTAGGATCTAAGCTTTGGGTCAGGTAGGAAGTGAATTTTATGATTTCAGGAAATTCATGGGTGTGAGAAGGGGAGGTTCTGGGGTTAAACATGCATTTCGTGCTAATTAGGTGGAGCACGCACATCTGCCGTTCAGAGCGGGCAGGAACATGGTTGCCAACATTTTGCTTCCTTTCTTGCTGGTGTTTCTTCAGTGCAGCTGATGGTTTAAAATTGCACTTTGAAAACCCCAACCCACGCTAAGCAGAGCGCTCCCTGCTCATGGTGAAGGCATTTGCCCCAGGCTGGGAGGAAGTTCAGCACACAGAAGACCTTTCCTACCCGCCACGTTGTGCCGGCCGCACAGGCAGACACCCTCCTGGCAGTCCTTACGGTGCTTGTTGTAGCTCATTCCTTCCCACTGCTGCGGCAGAGATCGAGTGTTAGCAAAACCGAGGGCATATCCTACAGCTGCAAGGAGTATTCCGTCCGCTTGGCACTTGTGCACCACTCTGGCAAAACAATTAAGCATGTGCTTAAGTGTAGTGTGTAAGTTTTATCGACCTAAGTATTGCCGCTCAGCTAGAACCACAGGAGATAGATAGGACTGGGAAGGACCTCAAGCTTCAACTCCAGCTATTCTCGTCTTGCCTCAAGGCTGGATCAGCACCCTGTAAATCAGGTATCAGTGCAGCCTGCTCCTGCAAACCTCCAGTAGTGACACTCCTCTTGCTCCAAAGGCAGCTCGTTCGAGGGTACTTAGTGCTAAGCACATGTTTCAGTCCTTTGGTGGCTTGGGACCAAATTCAAAGAAATTATAGGATATTATATTTCAGAGAGTAATTTTATGAGTGGTTTTACTGATTCGTTTATTTCACATGGAAACATGACTCTTAGCACTGGTGGTTCAGAGCTGTTCAGTTTTAGGGGTGTTTTTCTGGGTATCCTGCATTTACCTTTAGCAAAAGGCACGGTGGATGATAGAAAAAGTAGCATTAATATCTGAAGTGCTTATGACACACGTAAGTATAAGCTTTGTAATAAGGACTTGCCGTGTCTGGTAATTTTACTGCAGCAACTTCCTGGACTGCACTCAGAAATTAAGTAAATTTGAGGTAGTTGAAAAAATGAGTGTGTTCAGTAGTGGGTGTGTTCAGTAAGAGGGAATCTAATGGTTTTCAGTAATTCTTTCATGCACTATATGCATTCATTTTGCAACAGAGCTAGTTACGTTGTGAAGGTAGAAAATGCCATTTTAGGCAGAAAGGGGCTTCATTTCCTTCAAGTGAATCACCTTTTGCGTTATCCTGAGTATCGCATTGTCTTGTAATGCACATGGGCACTATTCGGCACAAAAGACAGCAATGTTCACGAGGAGGCTTCTTTACGCTGAGTTAGGCTGGGAGCTAATTGCTGCTCAGAGACGCAGGAGGGAGACTGACCCCTCCTGCAGGATACTGGCAGCTGCAGGTCCGTGTTTGTCCCAGGACACTCAGTGGCAGAGCAAAGCGGAATCTCTGCCCGTCCTTTCCCTTGTGGACTGCAGCAGAGCCAGCAGCCCCCACCAGCAGCGACTTGGTGGTTGCATCGTGATCAGGCCCAAACAGTAAATCTAGTGTGGGCACCCCGCTTTGGCCTGGACTGCAGACTGTGGGATACACGCATAACCCTTGCGTGCCCACTGGTGCGCTCCACACTGACACTCAAAACTGTGTTCCCCATCCTGGGCTCGCAAGCGCAGGCTCCCTGGCAGGAGGTGGTGTGGAGCCTGCCGGCGTGGCAGGCTGGAAGAGGCCACCCCATCCTGGCTTTTCCTCTGACGAGGGCCCCGCTGCTCCCGTTGAGCACAGAAACGGGTCTGAAATGCGTGGCGGGGCCTGGACAGCCAGGGTTTGGGCCTGGTTCACGCTGCACTGCTCAGGCACCCCCAGGGAGCCCTGTTCTCCAGAGCTGTGTATCTTACCATGCCTTTTGCCATCTCTTGACCCTCCTTTTCATCAACCTTTTGACTCCCTTTCTCCTCAGCACACTCCTCCTAAATAAACAGCTACCCCTAATTGCTTTTCCCTCACTGGTCTCGGTTTTGCTACAGCTGTACCCGGATCTATTGTTCGCCTGGGCTCTAATGCTTGTGCCCATTGGCTAAATGCTTGTTATGTCTTTCATCCCTAGCACATCTACTGGGATTTGGGCACTTACTAACACATAAAAAACTGCTTTGCATGCCTTGAACAAGGTCTTAATCAAGTCAAGCACCCACTATTTGCAGGAGGGAGCAGCTGGACTGCAAAATTCAGCCCAGATGATTGTAAAAGTGCTGCAAACAGGTAGCCAAAGGGTGCAAATCCCTGCCAGCTCCTCCTGACCCACAGAGAAGCTGGAGGCCAGAGCAGTCCACACGTGCTGGCGTAAGGCCAGGCTGGCCATGTCCCTCAGCATGCTCCTAGGAGGAAAGCCTAAATGAGACCAGGTTTTTGGGTGCTCCTCGAGGGACACTGACCCTTGTGTGCATGAGCAGGCTTCCAGCAGCCCTCCTAGGTACAAGCTTATCAGAAATGAGCTTTCATATAGCAGTGTGAAAGAGGCAGTATCCCCCCTTGCACATGCTCCCATGTCCTTTCCCACCGAGGCAGACTGGGCAGCAGAAGTCTGATAGAAAGGCTGCAAGCCAAGGTAGATCATGGAGCCATTTCTTAATGCACCAAGCCAAGCTTTGCTCAACTCGAGATTTGTCATAGCCTCTAGAAAATGACTCATTTATTTTTTCCACTCCTTTAAAGAACCCACTGCTGAAGTACATCCCTGCAGCTTGGTTTAACCAGATCTTTCCCAAGCTTGTTTACAGGTCATTTTTTGGCTTACTGCACGCTTTGGTAAACTCTGGTGTCGTTTTGGGCAACGGCAGGTGAAATATTGAGGAGGGCAAAAAACGAGAACTTGTGGAGGAGCACTCTGCAGCCTTGTTGCTTAGGCAGGCATGTGGTACGTCTAAAAATAACAGCTAATGGAACAGAGAGCCAGCAAGATCTGTTGATTTATAATGGCTTTTTCCTGGTTTATTGCTTGAGTGCCCTGCCCACTGAAATTTGACATTGCCGCCAGACTGCCATTAGATAATAAGCAAGCGCTCTCTTCTTCGTTCGCGTATAGCCCTCCGAATTTCTTGGCATGAGCCGTTCTCCTCTAATATCATCCAGGAGAATTAGAAAGATGACTTCTGAACTAATTAAAGCATCTTGTTCCCTTCCAACGATAGTTAAATTGCGGATAGCAGTATGGGAGATGCACGTACAGACACGATGCAGACCTAACAAATGCACTTCGGCTGGATTCGCATTTCATTTTACATTTGAGTTTTTATCATTGGTTTGTGTCAAGAAACACAAAGATAATAAAATGTAGGTGTCCAGACTTTCTTCTTTTCCCATTTCAGAATTAATCCTTGAGTTGTCTTCAGAAAGAATTTTGTCACTCTAAAACAGAAACATGTGAGTCTATTGATCTCTTTGTATATTTTTACTTTTAAAGGCACAGTAGATCATACGATGCGAAAGTAATATTTTATACGGTTTGTAGAAAATAAATCTGTTTTATCACTGCAATAAAAAAGGAGCCAGATGTTTAGGGGAACATGTTTCATATGGAAGAGGCTTAAAGTTGTGGAACTTGCTAAAACCATGCAAAGCTGCAATTATGGAGAAAACAGGAAGACAGCTTCCTCCCTGAATGTACACCATTTCCCATGGAGGAAGCAGGGCTTTTTTCTGTGCTCTTTGTTGATTTTGAAGCAGAGAGACAACTATTAAGTCATGACCAAAAAAGGCTTATCCTACCCATGACATCAGTGGTAAAACCAGCCCCCTCCCCTCCTCGCGGCAACTCTAACTGCATTTTTGAGAGACTTCTGCTTCCCCTATAAAAGGGTGGAAGATGCATTAGTATCTTTGTTTTATGCCCAATATTTAATGTCAGGATACTAGCACTGAGCGTATTTCCAGCTTCCCAGAAAGCTGAGGTGCCTACAGAATTCATGGAACAAAACAGTTCTCACCAGTGCCTTGTTAATTAGTAAATTTAATTTAACTTCAAGACCCAAATCCCCGCTGTGCCAAGCTGTGTCCGGCCATGTCCCCAGGTGTCCTGTGCTGCTGCCTGACCTGGGTGGGAGCCTGCTGGCTGCCTTTAATCTGGTGATGGGGCATCATCCAGGAGAACAGGGAGTTTAGTGCCTAAAGAGTGGCTTAGCATGGGCAAAAATGTATATGTAACCCACGGAGGTCATGTATTTGCATTTAATGGAGGGTGAAGGATGCCTCCAGGCTGCTGTAGGAGAGCAGAGGCGGTACCCTGTCTTTCCAAGGAGCTCTACCAAACCTTGTTGTCAGCACTTGTGGTTTAATGCTAAAGCCCGCAGAATTTTTCTTCAATCCCTAAGGTAATACAATGACAAGCTAAGAATTTGAATTCTCAAAATGTACTGAATATTTTGTAGTGCATTAAACACATAGGTGATGCTGTGCCTTTAGTTGACTTTTGTTATTCTCTTGTTAATCTCCTGTTATCTAATCGGAGGATGCCATGGGTAGGTGTGATCTGCAAAGGACGTCTGCTTTTTAAAAATCCTGACTACATAAACTGGGATTGACACTTGCACTTACAAATGATTTCTGTGAGTGTAGATGTAGATGTTTTGAGCGGAGAAAGGATGCCAAGTATGACCTAAACTTTGTGCAGCTATATCGCAGGAGGCTAATAAAAGTCCCAAGTGGGTTGTGTTGCAGCTACCTCTGTTTTTTTGCATTTTTTTTTGTAACTTTGGGGAGTTAATTCTTTGCCTTATGAGTGTTTGCAGTTGCCTGTGCATTTCCTGTCCTGCATTCCAGCTTGGCAACTCTTGACTACACATTTGGAAAAGTTTTCCCAATTTGTATCCCATGTGCAAATGTGCATGTGTGCATATATGTCGATTGAATTGCAGACATGTCCTAAGATATCTGCATCCCAATTTCAAGGCTCACATCTTGGGCAAAAGTCATATTTGCCAGTGATTTGTTCAACAGATTCCTTCCTTCGGACCTTTCAATCCTGCCCTTCACTCGCCCAGGGTCTCCCCTGTTTCCTGGGCTCTGGTAACCGGGAGCCATGGCCTGACCCAGGAGGCCCCTGACACACAACACAAGTGGGGAGAAAGGGAGAGAGGCGTTTCCTGAGGCCTGGAGGGACCAACGTCCAGTTGGTGAGAGCAATGTGACCACAGCAGAGAGAAGAAGGTGGCTGAACACAATACAGGCCTGAAAAGGTAGAAGTGGTATTTTTTGAATGATGCAATCGCAAGGGGAGTCTTCAGTGGTGGCATCTGACTTTCTTCTGTCCTCCACCTGGGACAGACACATGCAGGGAAGTCTCCTGAGATACACAAAGCTCTTGAAGTCCACCTGAAATCTTTGGGCTCCCTGTAGTGGGTCTGGGCAATGGCAACCACGAAGATGAAACTGGCTGATCCAAGAGGCCTTGCAAGCGGTCGTTGCAGGAAAGGCTGCTGTGGTTGTGGCCTGGAAAGGGGCCAGCAGGAAGTGTCATCAACCTCAACTCAATTTAACGAAGAACGTTTTTTGTTTCTAACTCCTTTTATCGCACCAAACCAGTTAGTTTCCTGGGATTTGGAATAAGTGCGGCAGCCCTGTATTGTAAGTTTTGACAGTCCTTTTAGTACCCTCTAACAGGCTTAAGAGATAGGCCTGCAAAGCAACCCAGATGACATCCTCTGGAGCACAGGGCTTCAAAGCAAAAAAGATTCCCCCTTTCCCTCCTCCCGTTGTCCTCTCAAAATGCAGCACTTGGATGACTTTTTAGTATTATAGATTTTGCAGTTGCAAGGAAAAAAAATGCTTCAAATTAAAATGAAGCAAGGAATATTTTCAAGATCAGTCGAATGTTTTGTGAAACAGTGAAAGGAAAAGGTTTAGCACCTTTCTTTAGCATCTTATGCAAGAAGTTCAAAACTGCAAAGTTTCCCAGTGGGAAAACTCATTTATAAGATCCTCACCTTTACTCCTTCCTGTGTGGCTTAATTCTCAATATTGTTCAACAGAAGCAATTCCTTCTGAGCTTTCCTTTTCCTGCCCCACCATCTCTGCCTTCTCCAGGCTACGTTATGAATCCATAATGGAGCTTAGTAGATAGATGTTCATATTTTAATTCTATGTATTGTTATAAAATATTACCATCTTAACTGGCTAAATTTCGCTGGTAATATTTATAAAATTGGCTGTGTGTGGAATTGGAACTCGAAAATAAATTCAGAAGACCATGATGCCAATTTGCATGTTAATAGTTGAATGTGCCTGATATTTCAGGAAAATTATGTCAAAACTAATGTATAAATTAAAGTTGATTGATGCGTTAAACAATAGGAGCACTGCCTTCAGGAACTGAACTGAGCGATTATTTCAGGCCATCTTGTCCTTCAGTTCAGAACTAGTGGATCTTATCCTCTTGCATATAGTTTTTAGGTCCAGATTAGAGAGGAAAACTTGACCTATGTTGTTTAATTCTGAAGTAGATGCTTTAAGTGAACTGATTATTGAACAGAACTTAACTGAAGAAACAGAGAGGAAGAAGTGTTTTCTGCACCTGCAGAACAAGCTGCAGCTGTCAAAAGCTACTTCAGCTCTTCAGCAAATTCTTGTTCCAGGTGCCTAGCCAGTAATTTCCCCTAATTCTGTTGTTTTACTTTTTAAAAATATCAGTAACAACGTGGACTGCTTGACTGTATTTTGAGAAATTACTGAATTTTTTATTCAATTTTTGAAGTACCCAGAAGCCTCTTGGCTATGATAGGTAGATAAAATGAAAAAAAAAAATCAAAAATGTCATTATTTTTACTGGAGAGAATTCAGATGACAGTTTGCAGAACATGCCCCTCACTACCTAATCTAAGCATGATTCCTAAATTCAGATTTTTCTTTGTATTTTTTAATAAGAAATCATGAACTCACCTGCAGAAGACAACATCCAGCATGGTTCACCTGATTGTACACAGGAATATCCCTAGAGGTAAAAAGCAAAAGATCCATCTCATGTGGTGGTCTGTGACTAGCAATGCCCAGTAATAGACATTTAGAGAAAAGTGAAAGAAATTGGACGATTCTACACCTGGCAGATGGTCCTGCTTCTTAATACTCACCAACTTACCAAGACCAGATGCAGTCACCACTGAAACTGTCCTCTATGAACTTGTCCATGCACTCTTTGAACCCGCTTCCGCTTTTGGCAGTAAGTTCTCATTCAGTTATGTACACAGTTTGATTTATGAGCAAGATGGCCAAAATGATACAAAAGAAACATGGTGAATTTCTGCTTTTCACAATGTTATTGAGATATTTTGGATGTCAGTGAAGGATTTCCATTAATTTCAATGGGGGTCAGAACATGTGATCTGAGGATGGCATTTGGCTGTAAGGAAGGCTGTGCCAGGAAGCTTTGGTCATCTTGAAATCTTTTTATCAGTAATGCCCTTCTCTAAGTCTAACAGTGAATTTTCCAGCATTATTCCTGCTCTAGCTGGTGCACGGAGAGGGCAGTGTACAAATGGAAGGACTGAGGAGTCGAATTTCCCTCTTTATGTATGGAAGAATTACAGCAAAGGAAAACTCTTATTCCCTTGTGCTATGAAATCCGGAGTCTATAGAGCAGCTCAAAGCACAAAATTTGGACCACAGTCTAAAATTTCCTCAAATCTGAACTTTAAGCAAAGCTTTTGGTTTAGGTTCACGTTCTACATCTGGGTCTCTTGCTCCAAGTACTGTCAACACTCTACCCAGTAAGCAAAAGGCAAGGAGCTGGGGATCGCCTGGCATTTGTAACACAGTTAATTACTCACATAACACATAATGACTTCCTGACATCTAGCAAGAAGGCCAAAAGTAGCGAATACAACAACTAGGTTCTCCTTAACCCCCCTGAAGGAGGAAGGGAGGAATGCGTCTTCCTCCCTCAGCTTGTTGGAAAAAAAAGAGAGTTTGGCTCATGGAATCTGAACTGTGGGACAGGAACAAACTAGATCAAATATGGAATCAAGAAATTACATTTGGTCCATTTTTTCCAAAGCATCCTGCTGAATCAGGAGTCAGTTGCACTCCTGAGTCTCTAATCACCGGATGTGACACCTGCCTGAGGACAGCCTATTGCCCTTGCAGCGGAGCCCGAGGATTAGCAACAAGGGGAAAATGCTGCATATCTTGGTTTTACCTCCCTGTGATATCAGGAGAGGCAATGGTGTTCACTCAGAGGAGCTTGGAAGCACTCCTGGAGCTTCATTGATGCCCTTTCCCTGTACCAGGTTCAGTTGGGTTGACATTACGCCACTGTTCAGAAATTCCTGGGAAGGACAGAAGAGGCAGTTGGACAGGCAAGTAGCAGAGTTACATAAACTTTATTCCAATGGGAGGCTAGGCTGAAGAAGTGATTTTTTGAATGCCTTTGACTTAGGTGCATAAACTGGTTGTGCGTTAGAACCAGCAGGAGTAAATCTAAATGAAAAAAAAAAAAAAAAAAGATAAACCTGCTAATGTGAGGGTGAAGGTAAGATGAAGAATCCTTGTACCCAAAGTCCCTGCTTCTTATGGTAAAGTCCCTGCTTCTTACGGGAAAAAGACTCACCGCTTTGAGCAAAGGAAGGTCAGTCGCAGAGAAAGGGAGTACCTTTTGTTAAAGAATTACTGCTCTTTCTGCTGAAGGGAAGAATGTATTTTTTCCAAAAGGTCAAATAATTGGCCTTTGCAGTTATATATCAGTGAACATCGTGGGTAGTTATGGAATGGGGTTTCATGTTGGCCAGCCCAGATTTTCTTGAAGGCCTTTTTTTTTTTTTTTTTTTTTTTAGTAGCTAAGGAAAATAAGTTTTGCAGCCCAGGAACAACTCAACAGTTCCTTTCCTGCAGTACAAAAAATGCACTGAAATCAGTGGGGGTTCTGGCTGAGAAAGGAGCAGAATTCCTTTGTGAGCTTCTTAGCCCCATGAACCCACGGCATATAATGTGCTTCAAATCTGTGCTCGGAGAGGCAAGGGCACAGAGAGGACTCCATGGTACATGTGCAGATCCTGGACCACAGGGGGTAGAACGTGATGGTCTGCACAGACTAATAATCTTTCCCGTGCTCTGGAAGTCCGTTCTCACACTGGTGCCCCACAGCTTTTCCCACTGCACCTACTGGGGAGTGTTGGCTGGCACAAGAGTGGAGGGGTCGCCTGTAAATTCAGATTTACGCCGATTTAGCAACCACGGAAGGATACAGTGATTTCAAGCGCTGTCGCACGCCGACCACAAAGAGCAGCCCTGCCCGTGGCCTGCATGGGGAAGGGATGAAGTCCAACCCCCGTGTTGCTCTTGGCGTCAAGCCCATGTACGGGGAGCGGCAAGAACTTATCCCACATTTAATATCTTAAATGTTACAGGCAGTGTTACAGCACAGTCAACATTGATTGGAAAAGGAGGAAGACGGCTGAAGAAAAGCGCATTGACAGTAAGCGCTGCGAGCCCTTGCTGGGGCTTACGGAAAGGAATTCCCGCAGTTTTTGGACAGGTGGAGGGAGTTTCAGCACCATAAGAGCCCCCATGCGAACGTCTGCGCTGCGCACGCTGTAGGATGCAAGAATGTGGCTGAACTCCAAAAGGAGTTTGCTTTGTGGCTGTCGATACAGCCCCTTGATTCATTGCTGGGTTTCTTTCTTTCTTTCTTGACTTGTTGTTTGAAACACATGTGCAAACTGGCCAGAGTTTTGCTTTTCATACTGTTGAAGGATCATCAGAACACAAAGTGCTGTCTCATGAGTTTTGCCGACCCGGTTGCCTTCCAGAAAGTTGCTCACATCTGATTTTGTTTCCTCTGCCCACTCTCTGTAGACAACCAAGTTTCCAGTGTCATTTGCCTCCTACACACGCTCATTAACCCATTTCCCTCCACCTCCGATCCTACAATGCCCAATTTATCCAATTAATGGTAGGAAATAAGTGGGGTTTTCATGACAAGGGTGTGAAGTTCCGTCTGACACTTTGGATCTTTCCAGAGAACAATGCTCCCTCAATAATTATGTTCAGATGACCATTAAGTCAGTGCTGCCACAGTCCTCCCTTCAGTTTTAATGAATATAATAAACAGGAATGAACCTCTGCTATCTGCAGCTGCTGCCATTGTCTGTGAACTTTGTGTTGCTTCAAAGAAGTTTATTTTAGCTTTAAACCTTTTTCAAACAATGTACAGCATGAGGGCGAAAAAAAAAAGTTCGTTGGTGCCTGTTTTGTCAGCTCTCTCCTTATCCAGATGTTTTGGGCATGAGAAATCCTATAGTGCAATTAAAATGAAGCCGCATTTCCAGGAGTGTTTTGAGAGCAGGACCCCAATAAAGTCACAGGGGTCTGAGAGTGCTCTGAAAATCATACTCTGGAGCCCAAAGTGTCTCCTCGGTTGTATCACCAAATCCCAGCTCAGACAGAGGCCATGTATCAGTGTAACTGAGTGCAGGCTTTGCAGTCCCACTCACACAAGGAGAAAATCCTGACCTGACAGTATCCTTGTTTGGGGGAAATCTCTTAAGCTTTTTAAGATGTCCGTCTATCTTAGGGTCCTTAGGCAATTCTTAGTGCCTAGGACCCTTTCTTTGGAGGTTTCAGAGCACGTTATGCACGTTTTCAGCACCAGGAATGTAAATCCGTGAGGCTACAATGCTGAGAGCCGTGGTGCCTGGTCGTTGCTCTAACCACTAACATTTACCTGACAGCACATTACAGATGGACAAATATTTATTGTCGTCTCATCAGAACTGATTCTTACCTTGTATAAGAACTTACCCTTTGATTTATTTTATTAGTTATTCAGACAGAAGCAGGGCTGTATATACTACTACCTTTAGTCACCATAGGGAAGTTAAATTGTTCTTCCCTAGATGTTTTGTCAGGGAGTCCTGAAAATTCTGAACGCTGAAAACGTTCATTTTAACATTATTATTATTATGTACATACAGCTTTTTCAGCCTTATGATTAAAGTTGTGTCAGCAAGTAAAATTTAAAAACCAAATTTAGGGACTTGAAACTTGCTAAAGAAATTCACTTGGGACTAAAAGTTGGCTTTTCAGGCAGTTCTGTGGGAGTTAGCCAATATCTTTGAATTTTTTGTCTTTTATTGGCTTTGAGTCACAATGTTATTGAAACACGAGTTTCCCATTTTCTATTTAAAAGCTGATCTGTTGTCTTCCCACCCATAAAATAAGGCAGCACTAATTGTTAATGTTTGACGGAGTACTAGCTATCTGTTTCTTATTCACGGGTAGAAGGTTGGTCAGCAGCAGACTGACTAACTGAACAACAAAATCCACACTGCACAGTCTTAGCTGTTTTTTGCCTCATTAAGATGTCTGATAACTCTTTGCTGTGAGAATTTTTTATATCATTTCCTCAGTGGTGATCATAAACATGGTAGGGCACTTTGAGAATGTATTAATTGGCAGAATATGTATACAAAAGCATTGCCACTAGCTGTTTTTATCTTGCATTTGCACAGTTGATAAAAATCCAAGTGGTTTCACCTACAAATGAAAGTCTTAGTTGATTTTACTCTTATTTGATTGATTTACATTTTTTTCCTCTTTTTATATATAAAGTGCTCAGCATACTCTGTAGCTTCTTTCACCAGCACTGTTTCAAGGGTAAAATTAAGGCTCGCAACAGCCCTGGATGGCAGATTTTCAAATCACCAGTTTTAATGAAAAATATGCGGGTATTATATACCATGAGTAGGTAGCTGTGTTTGCATTAGCTGTGTTTACATTACTGTAGGACTGCACATTGGTTTATACTAAGTACTTTGAAAAACTCATACTTTTTTATTGTTTAGAGCTATCATCAAAGCAGGTTCTGGTTGGGAATCTATGAAGTTATTCATTTTCCTGTCATGGAACTGGTTGAAATATCTTTGGATTTTGATGAGGAGGTATCCAGAGAGGAATTCAGTCCTCTTGTGGTTTCTGGGAAATCTCAGGTTCATCCCAAAAATCCCTTTGATAGTTTCTGCCAGAATATGCCCTTCTTTTTCCTTTCCATACAACCCTGAAGTCAGGCCCAGCCTAACTAGGTCTGAAGGGATGGTCTCCTCTCGAGGAAACCCTCCGCTGTTTGCTCAGGGAACAGAGGGCACGTCTGCAGACTCTTGTGCTTTCATGGGGTCCGTGAAAGCAGATTTGGGATTGCGTCAGCTCTGTAGTTGGCAAGGGTTGTTCCTAGGGCTCGAACTCCTGCTTAACATGGCTCAAGCTTTTATTGACTCAAATGGAAACTCTCATGGGGAAAGTCTGTGTTTTGGGAATAGGCCTTTGGCAAGCGTCAGCAGCAACAGGAAGATGAGCAAGGGGATGCAGATGGAGGCAGCTTGAAGGACAAGGGAGCCCAGGAAAGCTCCTAGATCCCACCAAGCTTATGGAGAAGGCTCCAAAAATGTAGCCAGTAGTGAAACATCATGGAGTAATGCCTAGTCCCAGAGGGAACTCTCTGCTTTAGTCTTTTGCTTGAAGAAACCCTTGACGTAGTGACTTTTCAGCACTAGCCCACCAGCTTTTTCTGGACTGTATTACCAGAAGCTAACATATCGGGAACAACACCAGTCCTGTCTACCCTGATGGCATTTTCTGATTCTACTGAAAGATATACCCGCTCAGTTGTCTCTTCCCAAGCTGAAAACCCTTAGTCTTATTCCTTCATTTTGTGTTCCCCCTTGTTGCCCTTCCTTACATCCATGTCTCAATATTGATCCTTTTTAGTCCTCTCCATCCCCTAGCTCCTTCACTACGCTCCTTCACTTCCTGCAGCATGTTACTCTCCAAAAATAATTCCTGACTGTGTTTCTGTCAGTCTGGTGAATATTTCACACACCATCTTCTCTTGTAATTAGGAGAGGGAATTAATTTAAAATGGCCTAGCCTGTTAACACAGTTAAATCATCGTGGCTTAATGCTGCTCTCTGCTGCCCATCACCTCCTGCCTGGGCATCCCAGCTCTCCTCCTGGTACCAGCCTGGGCAGTGCCACTGGTTCAAGCGCTGATGCAGGGAGCTTAGAGAGGCTCTCTGAGGTAGATGATGAAAACTCAGCTTTGAAATATGCTGCTTTGGTGAAACATTTACCCATGGCTATTTCCTGAGATTTTAAAAGAAGGCAGCCAGCAGTATTTGGTACCCACTAATTAGATGCAGTTTGAACTATGTTGTGGTAATGTAGTGAAAATCTGGCCCCTGCTGTGACATCTGCAGTCAGACAAATGACACCAGGCAGCCTCTGGTCAAAGCCTATGTTTTCAATTCACCAAATAACAGCTAAAACACTTTAAGGGCTTTTCCAAAAGACAGAGATGTATGAAAGAATGATTCCTATTTCTTCCATCAGGTGTTTAAAGCAGAGCTGAGAAATGAACCCCCCCTTTTTTTTTTCCTACAAATATGATCTTACCGACTTTATTTATTTATTTATTTTTATTATTGCTTTAAAAAACAAGACACTACTAATTCTGTTGAGGAGTTCCGTGCTTAAAAATACACAAGAAACTTCCCTGTAGAAATTACCAGATCTGAAGCTATGATAGTTCTTTGCTCTAGGGCACATGAGCTCTTCTTCTTAAGCACATGATAATTAAATAAGCTAACATAAACCTTGTATTTATTATATTATGATAGAAAGCATGGTAATAGCGGGTTCACAGGTTGGTATTTTTTTATGATGCCCTTTTCAAAAGCATAGCTTAAATGATCTCAGATTCTTACACTCCTAAAAGGAAGGGCTAGTGCTGAAAAGAAGATAGGACTCAGGAATTTTGCAGCATTATCAGAGGAAGTGGAATAACCTTCTTCACCATCCAGGCTTAGATGAATCCTTCCATGAGGGTTTAGGATGGAAAAACTGTCAAAAGGCTGAGAAATTGTGACAAAATCATAGGGCAACCAAGTGAAAGTTGAATTTTAGAGCGATATCACACATTCCATGAATTAGAGATCTACAAATGTTTTTTTAAGGCCTTTAGAATTATTAAAAGATAGTTCTGCATCTGGTTATATGATTCCTTAAGAAATCCCAACTGATAAATGGCTTGTTTTGGACCACAGGGCAGAATGAGAGGCAATACGTTTTACAGATGCGTCATCACCCTTTGTAACTGCGCTAGACGAGGGCACTGCCCTGCGGGCGGCCGGCGGTGCCCGGCCAGGGTGGCGCGTGGCGGGGCCTCCGCACGGGGCCGCGCAGTCTGCTGCCTCGCCACGCGCTGCCTCGCAGCGCCGGCTCCGGCAGGCCCTGCTCCCCAGTGTGCTGGAGAGACAGTGGCTCTCACAGAAACCCGTATCACCCCGTCCTGTAGCAGGCTCCCCACTTCTCCTACCAGCGGTCCTAATCCCTTCCCTACACAGCGAGCCTGGCGCAGGGCAGAGCAGCCGCGCGTCTCGCTGCAGATCCCATGGAGCACGTTCAAGCATTGTTCCGTGCTGGAAGCTGCCTCCAATTAACCCAGCTGCACCTCCTTATTAGGAGCGGAGAATCAACTGCACTTAGACATGACGCTAACCACAACACTCCCATCTGCCATCAGCCAGAGAATTTGGTGGGTCCTAGCCACTTTGGCTCGACAGCCAATTGGACTCCCCTTCAACAAGATTTAACCTCCTCCAGGCTAGCTCTGGGAGCAGGTTTTGTTTCCTAAAGGTGTGAAGAGCAATTTGGATTTAGAGGCTTGTAGCAAAATCCTGATGACACCAAGACAATCTAGGTGCCCAACCAAGACCTTTTTTAAAGACCACCAAGACCTTTTTTAAAGACCAGGTACATTGAAGCCTGTCACCAAAATACAAGAATTCAGAGCGTCTTTGGGTGTTCTGGTACAACCCGGAGTTCTCCCATTTGCATTGCAGGTTTCCATATCTTCTTGAGTCCATTGCTATGTGCTTGATGGTTGCCATTCCTGACTCCTATACGACTTAGCAGAAATGGTTGGGAAGCAATATCTAAGAGGCAGGCTGGGTACAGCTACCCCTTTGGCACAAAGGCTAAACCCATCCTAGTCTGTGCACCAGCACCACCAGCTCCAGGGCAGCTGGACACAGTGGGCTGGGAGCAGGGGCTGGCTGAGCAGCACGTACAATATTGCTGCTCCAGAGGTGCAGCTTTTGACCCAGGGCCATAGAGACAGCTGGCTGCTGAATTACCCCTGCACACATCACCAGATATAGGAGTCAAGGCTGGAAGCCCCTTTGCAAACAGGACCTCAGCTTCCACAGCACTCAGTGGCTTTTATAATGTCAAACTCAGACCACTTGGCTGGGGCTCAGAAGAGAGGCCTCCTGCTCATTGCACATGTGCCTGCTTCCTCCGGGCGCATCACAGGAGCGGTCCCGCTATGTCCTCCCCGTCCCAGCTAACGCGCATGGCTCACTCCCTGGAAAACTCATCTCAGAGACAGCAAAATGCTGCTGGCGGGGCACTTGCAGGGAAGTAGCTCACGCTGTGTGCCTCCAGCAGGCATCTGGCTGCATAGGACTGGCCTCTTTAAAGGAAATAAATCTTAGAAGCAGCTTTTAACCTAGGGGTTTCTTGCCTAAGAGGGTCACGTCATACCTGTGCAATCCACTACTCACTTCTGTGGCCGAGGTTTATCTCGTACAGGCACCATGGCCTGTCCTGGGAAAGGGGCCGTCAGCAGTGCAGAGGTAACTGCAGAGCCGGGTGTTCAGGCAGGGCTCAGCATCCCTCTCTGCAGCGAGAAGCTGGAAAGCACATGAAAACGAATTACTCAGATTTTCCCATCTGTGCACATGTGCTTAGCTGGTGTTAAATTATCAGTGTAAAGGCCTAGTAGCTTGGTAATGTACACACACAGAAAGATTCCCACAGATTTTCCCTTCTTTTTTTTTCCTTTTTTTTTATTGAAGCCAGCTGAGTAAATTCATAGGAAGTTGTAACAGGACAAGTGAAATGTATACCCACATTCCCTGGGAATCCAAATGCCTTTAACACATACTGTATTTCATGTGAAATTTATTTTAGAAGACACCAGAACAACATAACTTTTTCATCACTATGTTTTAAAGCTATCGCCTTTGAATAAAATAAGGTGACATGAAGAAAAAAAAAAACATAAAAATCCCAGAACTTGATACTCTCCTCCCACACTCTAAGGGAAGAGATTAACTTCTCACTTTTTCTGGGTCACTTTCAAATTTATTACTAATTACAGAATAACTTTAAAATGCAGCCCCAATTTAAACTACTGTGAGTGTAAAGCAGCTGGAATGACTTAATTTACTTTGGAGTCCAGTGATGTCTTGTACTAATTCTCTATTTAGTCTCAAAAATCATTTCAATCACATTTCACTTAAATAAAAAAATATTTCTGTCTGTGGAAGGAAAGCACCAGCTGAACATCGTGGGATCAGGGACCATTTCTTGAGGGGCAGGGAGGGCTGGAAAAGCTGCTCCATGCTGCTGGGCTGTGTGCCCGCAACGCTGTTGGCTCTGTGCACCCTGGCCATGGCAGATGGTCTTTGGGGTATCGCCCTGGTTGTAACTCATTCGTGATGGCTTGGAGGAGCCAGCTGTGACTCTGGTCCTGGGCATGTATCTGCTGGTTGCCCGTATGTGAGTCCATTAAACCGTGATGTCCTCAGATCCATCAGTGTGGGCTTAGTAGCTGGTCCATGTTGGTCTGTGCGGTTACATGGGAAGTTTGGTAGTCGGCTGTGGTTTGCTGCTTCAGGCATTTGTGAGTCCTCGGCTCCACACTAGCATTTGCCCAGTTTCTACCCCTCCTCTGTTGTCTTTTTGTTCAGCCTTATAAAAATCTGGGAGCCAGACCTCCTGCTTGCTCGTGTCCTGGACTGATTTATGCTATCCAAGGGATCTGAAGGTCTCGGCAGTCAGTTCCCCATTTGTAAAATAAACTGAGCTGAGCTTAATGAGATTCTTTGAGATGACTTTGGTGAGCTCTGCGTCAGGCACAATAACGCATCGCCCACAGGAACGACGCGATGGGCTGTCCGTGCTCTGCTCTGCTGGGCGCTGTGGCCTGCGCAAGCAAGAAGCTGAAGCAGTAATAACTGATGTGAGGAGGAATTGCGGAAATAGCATCTCTTTGGGGCCGGCACTGCCTGATCATACCTTGTTTTTGTAAAGTGGATAAAAGCTCAGAAGGGATGAGCCTTATCCTTCTACTGGAAGTCATTGCCGTGACCTAAAGAAGGATGCGATTCTGGGTTTTCAAGAAACAGTTTCTGTATTCACTCTGAAATTAGGTGATTTATTACTCAAACTAGACAATAACTACATGATAACTGAGGATGCTATTTAAGACTGTAGAAGCTGCTTCTGCAAAATTTTGCTCACGAATCACTGTGCTGACTTCTGTGGAATTTCTTGCATGAGTAACCTCTGCAGGGCTGGCTTCCACATGTTTAGCAGGGTACCACATTTGCTCAAGTGCACATACAATAGAAGGAAATGTTCCTCTTTGCACAGAAAACTAGATCAATTCACCAGTTCTCATTGGACTCCAGGTCTCTTTCTCAGCTGCTGGAGCAAGGACAAACTTCGGCAGTGGTAAGAGTTCAGGCTTCGAGGCCTGGAGGTACTCAGCAAACATAGCTTTCATTGGCGCATTCGGTAAACACAGATCTGACCCCTCATCCCACACCTTGTCCTATTGCTTAATGTGAAGCCTGATTTTGAAATCGCCACTTTCTTCCAAATGAGCTCACTCCTAGCAGGCTGGTCATCGCATACATATCCAGCAAGGATTCCCTGCTGCCTTTTGTTTAACTCCCTAAGAAAAAATCCACACATTATAATCAAGGAAAAAAAATACAGTGGTATGCAGACTTTATTTGTAAAGTAACTGTGTTTCTTTGCAGTAGCTGAGGTTCATTTCTGGAGGCTAAGATATGTTGTTTATGATTCCAATAAGAGTCTGAGTTGCCAGGAAGATCTGCCTCTCATATTTGCTCTCTCATACTCTAAGGCAGTGAGTTTTCACAAGGGCCATGGGGAATTAGGCCTCCAGATCTCACAAAGACTCCCATGCTTAAGTCATTAAGGAAAGCGTGGGGTTTCTGCGCATGGTTACACTCACGGCCCTGTAGAAAAAAAGCATTTTCTGTTCTCTAGAAAAAGTCTCGCTCACTTGGGCAAACTGTGGTGATTGCTGGCACTGGATGGATTCCTTGTGCAGGGAACAGATGAGCACATGGGAGAGAAACAAGATCTTTGATAATCAGATTTTCTAGTAGCAGGATTAATCCTCTTCTACTTGGGTTTACCTCTATGCCAGCTCTTTCCATAACGCCCATTCCCTGCTCTTCCCACGCTCATTCCTAGCAGGTTGTTCTGCACTCTGTTTCCTGGGGCCGAGCAGGACTTTCGTGCCTAGTGAGAGGACTCAGCACCAGGCTGATGAGAAGAAAATGCCAGAAATAGTACTTTCTGCTGGAATTTGCTGATTCCACAAAGACGAGATTTCTCGTGCAGACTCTTGGATTTCAGCGCAGCTCTGACGGAGCGTGGTGGCCTCCTGCCTTCTCCCCTTTCATCCCCTGCTTCGTCAGCATCCTGGACAGAGCTGGGGCTCCAGGGCTACCTGAGGCCATGACTTCCGAGCCAGCCCTCACACCCTTTCTTGGAGCTGCTGGAAAAGCACAGCCTTCTTTTCCAAATCCCTCATGGAACCCAGTGTCCCAACACCAAATCCCTCCCCCAGGCTGTCCCCACCTCTCCACACATCGCAGCGCGAGGGGCCTGTCAGCCCTGCTGTGCAGCTCGGCCCAGCGCTCAGCAACTCCCCTCAGTTGCTGGGCAGGCGATGCGTGTTCGTCCCGTCCTCATCCTACCTCATGGAAACCTCTCCACAGGCCATTTTGTGGCCATAGGAATATCTGTGTCTGCAGCCACTCCACTCCCTGCCTCTCCAGCTTGGAACAAACAAGTATTGTGGGTCCCAGAGGATTCCCTCCTCCCTTCCTCAACCATCTCCTTGAGTGAGGCAAGATGATCAAGCATTAGAGGGCAGCTGCAAAAAACAGGCTGAACAACATCAAGCTTGGGAGTTCTTGATTTTTTTTTTCCCCTTTCTTAAAGGGGTCACCAATCCCTCCATCTGCATTTGCATCCCTGAGAGAAGCCATCTGGGATGGCCGAGATCCCCAGCAAGGAGCGGTGCCCGGTCACTGGTGCCAGGAGCCGAGCATGCCGCGTGAGCTCTTGGTGCGTTGCTTTCAAACAGCGCTTGTTTCCCTTTGCCAAATACTAGCAACGGAGAAGGTCACGGGGCTGATTATATTGGCTACATGCAGGCAGCATTCGAGCTTCCCAGCAGAGCTCTGTCAGGGCAGTTCAAGCCTGATCAGGACTCCCCTGAGCTAAATCTGTCATTTATGCTTAGTTTTCTATCCATGAAAAATATTTACTAGGGTTTGAGTTAAAGTTGCCAGATAAAGCCATTGTTCTACCCAATAGCCTTGTAGTTAACAGAGCTTCCTGGGATGCAAACCGAGATATTTGTCCTAAAACATTCATGGCATTCAGTAAAACAAAACCTCCCTAGAACTGCAGAGAAGCAGAAATCCTCAGGTGCTCCCTGTCTAGCTTAATAACATCATCATGGAGGTTTCTTGGCTTGTCTTGTTCCTGAAGTGAAACATGCCAAAATACTAATGACAAGGGATTTTTAAAGAGTCAGTGATTTGTTACACTGAAAAATGGACAAGGGAGGAAGACGAGAGTTTTGGAAAGCTCATGCAGATTGCCAGCCTCCCCCCAGGTTTTAGCGAGACCTTGTAAAAATGGACTGTCAAGGTTATCAGCATGTGGACAATAAACAGCTCAGGAATGCAAGGTTTCATGGGGAAGACAGAGCTCTAAAATGTTTGCTGAGAAGGCCCTGGAGGAGACGAGGCTTGAAACCTTACAAAGATTAGCAACCATAGCAATATTTATTATTTACATGTAGCTACCAACCCGCTTTATTTTACAAAGGAGGAATCATTTATCAAGAACTTGAAACAAAAACTCACTTATAGGTGACAAAACATTGTGTTTCTGAGCACACTACCTAAATCTGGTCTAAGACTACGGCAGTGCAGCTGAAATGTGTGGATATGTTTGTCCAAAGGTTTTAATAATCTCTGGTAAGTCTTGCTGGCATGGTGAGGTGTTACCCTATGCCGTGGGGAGGTTGCCTGGAGCAGACCCCACAGAAGGGAGCATCTCCTCCCACAGCCCCAGTGTACAGCCCTGATGCCCCTGCTGAGGGTGAGCTGCAAGGAAGATGGCCAAGACATCGCTCCATATTCCTGTCCATTAGCTGGAGCAAGGATGATCACCTCTGGGAAAAGGGTGAGGTGAAAAAGAGACTCTTCCCTTAGCTCACCACAGCTAGATTCACAAGAGCCCATCTGGCAAGCTGTCGGAGCCAGAGGTTCATGGTATAAATAGGACCATGGAGAATTCTAGCTTGAAAACATTTTATTTCAGCTGTTATAAACCTATACTTTGTATGTCAAAAACTCTTTAAGAACATGTAGAGAGTGAGTTTTTTTTCTTTCCTTCTTTCTTTTGCCCTGTAACATGTTTGTACTGAGATCACCTTCTAGGCATCTTATATTAAAATATATGTGACAAGCACCAGATCCACTTTCATGCAGCTGTGCAGTATGTTATTTTTCATGCTAATGCACTGTTACAATTCTACTGAATAATGTTATCTAGAGATCAAATTCACCACATGTTCATTGTGTTCTTTGGCTACCAGGTCAAGAGCAACAGGGAGGATGAAGTGAAGCTCGCGTGTTAGCTATTCATGTTGCCTTCATGAAACATGGTCTTCATATTCAGGGAGGAAGAGGAACTTTTGCTTTGCCCCATCTGACCTCATGATTATTGTTTTCCTGTTAGCACAGCTGACCACTTCATCAAGATTTAAGACTAAACAGACTGTTATTACATGAGAAAGAGTCACTGCCTGCCACCAGGAGATGATTTAATGTTATGTGATTCCCAACCTTACTCTATGGCCCCCTACTGTTTTCCATACAAAAATCATTCTCCAACTTGCTTTGTTGTCAGGTTTCACCTAGGAGAAAATTTGAGACACTGACTGCAACAATGACAGCAACCAGAAGTAATGATTAAAGACAGATAGTGGTGGAGGAAACAGGCTTATGAAGGCACATTCAAATTGTCTTTACCCCACACTCAGGAGCTGAATTCTGCCTCAGAACATCTGCATGTAGTACCCCTAAGAACTGCACGTGTAAGTCACTAAACCAGCCTCAAATCAAGAGTTGTGCCATTGGAACAGGTATAATATAAAACCAAATGGCTGCAACTTGAAAGATTTCAACTGTGATAGCAATTTGGCATGCCTAAAGCAAAATTCATTTAGCCCTGCCTACAGGAAAGCCCAGTTAGCCCCTTTTGCAGGAGAGAGAAATGTGAGAAATCCCTTCCTTCACAGTAGTTACACAGTCCAGCTTCATCCAAAAGAAAATACTGGCTTCAGTCAAGTAACAGGTACCAGTGCACTCTTCCAAATAGCTCTTAGAAAGGCACAGGAAGCTTTTAGTGTTGCAAAAAGGAATCAGAGCATCAACATAAAAGCATTTCAGCCTGTCACCCATATGTCAAATCCGTCTTATAGCTGCAGGTTTCATTACTGCTGTCTGAGCTAAGACCTGCCACCATGTCTGGTGTCCTTCCTCTATCGCAGGCTACTTAGTTCCTCTGTGTGTGAACCAAAGCTGGATTCCATTGAGGTAAGAGATTTGAAATTATATTCACAGATTGTGGCTTTTGAAGAGGAGTCATTACTCCCGAAGGTGTGCCCCCCTCCCCACTTAGAGACCCTTCAGGGATAAGAATATCTTCACATTTTCTCCACCTTCTGCAGGAGAAAATTCATCTTCCATTGCCTGCACTGCTGAGAGGTTGCTTTGTTATTTTTCAGGTATCAGGGGACACATTGCATCTTGTTCTTTTCTTGATCTCTCATAGCTTAAGACTGATAAACACAGACAGTGACAACTATTCTGTGACTTCTGAACACGCTAGAAGATGCCTTGTAAGTTTATTTACTTGATAAAAAACATGTCTTATCCATTAGTTAATTATTTAAGAATGTCACAATAATAAACTTTGTCTTCTTAACCTTTTCCAAAAATGATGCCAAGACCAAATCCTGAGGCTGCCTTCTAGCTACTGATTAGTAGCTATAAATCTGACCTTTTCTTTCTATAAAGAAAACAGAGATGGTTATGCAGCTCCCCATACGGTTAAAGTCAGTTTGATTACAACTGCATCTTTCTAAGTAACGCTAGTCCTTGGGTTTCCTTTTCTGTTGTCTTCTTTTTTTTTTTTTTTTTTTTGAAGAAAGAAGTGGACCTAAGCTAGATTTTGAAAACTTCAAAACGTCAATATTACTCAAAAATTTTGGGGGGAAAATATATTTGTTTTCCTTAACTTCATACAATTGCACGTTCATCGCTGTCCTATCTGACCACCTTCCTGCAGTGTGTTGTGAAAGAGGCTTGTGCCTTGTCACACATCATCTGTTGTGTCAGCCTCTTCTGGAAAAAGAGAGTATCACTAATTGAGAGTTTGGGTGGAAGTTTAACTGTGTATTAAAAGGCACAAGCCAATATGAGCATTAAACATCCTTCCAAGATTAGTTTGAAGAATTGTGACCTGGACATGGAGCAGAAAAAGGTGGTGAAGTCTGTAATATTCCCTAATTCCTAGGGGAGTGTATACCATTGGACTGCAGCTGGAGTACACTCTTGTCTCTGGCTCCGATGAGGCTGTGTGAGGAGCTCCCTCTTGCAGAAGCATGAAGTTGTCAGAAGGGTTCAGTTTCACCAGACCCACACTCCACATAGAGTGGAGTGCTGCTCCGGGAGGTAGAGCTGGCAGCAACAAATGTTCTGAAGAGCTTTGTTTATCGCATTATTGTGCTCTAATGGTTACTCAAGCTCACAATTATGTGCTCTTAAAGAGTGATGGGGTTTGGGACTGTCATTCAAAATTTGTTAGGATGAGTGATGTTGTTTTCATCCCAGTTCAGCTAATGCATCCAGTGAGGATGTTCCAAGAATTGTTGCATTTGTCATGTGTGTTTTACAACATAAAGGTGATCTCTTTACATTATTATGCCCTGCCATGATTGCAAAAACACTCTCTTCTTTCTAAGGTGTTCAGAATCATCTGCTTATCCCTGAGCTGATAACAGCATCTGGAGGTTGCCTGGAAATTAACCCTTTTTCGGTTAATGTTTAGCCCACAGGTTGCCATTTTCAAAGCCTCTTCTCAGACACAGTGGCTTTGGTACAGTGTGTCTCAGCAGACCTCGGCAAAGAGCTGAAAGATCAGAGCCTGGCCCAACCACTGCCTTTCCTAAAGACTGAGCTTTACAAAAGTTCAGGTGTTGCCAGAAAAAGCTGTGCAGAAGCTGAAGTATCGCCCACTTACAGCTCTTTGCTAACCCCTCTCCCACGATTACTGACCCAGTGCTGCCAATGCTAAGAGCTCCCCGCAGTTAATAAGAGCTCCCTAATGTTCCTTTCTGCCAGCTCTGTGGCGAAGATGGTAGTTTATAGATGGGGGGGAAAAAAGAGAAGCTGGTGGCAGCATCTTGAAACTACTGCTAGCATTTTCTAAGTGCATGTGACTCAAAGCCTTCTGGCACTTAAATTGTATACAACGGCACCTCAGCAAGTTAGCACGATTTCTGAAATGCTGAGCTGCCCCCACAGGCATCAGTGGAAATTCACAGTTTGCATTTTTCTGTACTAAAACAAATGAGAAGAGCCTTGTCTCCAAGTGCAACAAATACAGAATTACTCACCAATTCTCACAAGGTAATTGCTTCTCAGTTAATCAAATCTCCTGAAAAGACTCTGGGTAGTTCTTATACAGCCATAACTAATGAAGTCACTTGTGTGTTATCAATAGCTTTTGGTCTGTAATGTGTTTTGATGAGGAGTAGGCTCTCAGATGCTCTGTGAGGTGAAGGAAGCTTGTGACCTACCTTTAGAGTTTGAAGCTAAAACACTCCTATACTGCAGGAGTGACAGAGCGAGTCCCCATCGTACTTGTGCACAAGGAAAAAGTCCTTCAAGAGAGTTCTTTGCCGCAGAGGAAGTCAGCGAAGTTCTCCCTGGAACGTGAGTAATGAATCTTGGCTGGGATGAGCGGCTTGGAGCCACAGTTCTGCAAAAATTGCAAATCCCCCAGGGAAACACTGTAGCATGGAGGCCTGCAAGTAATGGATTACAATAATCCCGCCAGGAAGCGATAATGGCATGCATAAATATTTGCCTTAGTTGATTGCAAATTATGTCAGTTACCCTCCTTCCTAAAAGATGTTTGTCACTGTCACGAGCCGTTAGCATTATCTAAATACTTTACCAGCCCCGGTGTCACTCACAGTGAGGACTTCATCCCTACCAAACACCATCAAAGCGCCTGAACGGGGGCCGATTTTTTTCCTAGTATTTTTAGTCTGTTGCTTAAAAACAAAACCCCGCGGTGTCGGTCAGGAGGCGTTTCCTGAATGAAAGCGAGCATGGAGTGAAATCCTAGCTCCACAGAAGGCAGTGTCCAGCCAGAGGTCTGAATGAGCTCCGTTCCCTATGCAGAAAGGGCTGGATTCTGCTGTCCCGCACGTGGCCGCCCCATGTCTGAAGCGCTGCGGCCCCGCAGGGCCCCGTGGAGGCAGCGTCTGCCCCGTGGCTCGGCGCGACCCGGCCCCAGCGGCACCCGCACCTCCCCAGTGGGAGCCCCGTCGAGCCGGGCTTGCGCGCAGCCTTTTACATCCTGCAGATTCCAGGAGGGATTAAGTCTTCACTGTCAGTCTGGTGAAGCAAGCTGAAACTCAGCTGAAGTTTTAAAGAGGAAAAGAAAAGAGATCCAGCCGTCTTCAGCAGAGGCAGCAGACGAGGAGAGAAAGGGATTTAGAACAGAAGCGCAGTTAGAAATCAATGGGGCTTTTATGGCATTCCTCCTCATTTATCTATAAATCCCATTCTCTCAGCTCCTTAGGCCTTATCTTCACACAGAAGCTGAATTAGTTTTATTTTGTAAACCAATTTAGGAAAGCTGGTGCAAAGCCCTGTATAGACACCCATATTTTGGGTTAAGAGTTTCTGTAGAGGTTTAGCTGGCACCTGAAACAAAACAGCAGTTAGAGTGGTACCGTTTGGGCTTATCTGGAAGGAAGATAAAGTGAACTAACTAAAATGTGAATTTAAAGTGTCTGAGGTAAAACCTATTAAACCCCTGGGAGGACGCTTTTATTCAGACATAAAGGAGTCTTTAGTTTGCTTGATTCATTCCTAAAGCAAATTACAGTTACTCTATTTCTGAATCAAACCTTCCATATAAGGGTTTAATGTGCTTTAACTAATCTACTTTAAATTCACATCTGTAATTTGGCTTAGTTTCCTGTGTATACAAACCTTTTGTGCGTAGTCCAGGCCTGATCTGTTGGAGGAGGAAGAAGAATACAAGGAAATTTCCTCACTAAGCTATGTGATAATTAGTTCTAAATTTCTCAATTAAAAAAAAAGAAATAAAAGGGTCAAGTTGCTCTAGAGTGTCAGTGAGATGAATTCTTGCAACCCTCTCAATTTACATGACTTGAAGAGTCCCCCCCTTTGCCTGTGGTTTGCATTTTTCTTTGCACGTTACTCCCCGGAGGGCCTGGTTTTGGGTGCCTTCCCTCCCTCGCTGTAGCTTGGGGTTTCCCAGGCAAAATATGCAGTCCCAACAGCAGAAAGGTCTTTGTGATATATGCTCTGTCCTCGGCAATCTCAGCAAAGCGTTTCTTGTCCTCTGCCAACCCCAGCTCTCCTACCTCAGGCCGGCTTTGCTCATGAGCTGTGAAGTGCTGGCCCTGGCTTGCGACCCGTCTCGTGCTCCTGCGAGCGCTTCGTTTCCAGCTCCTCAGAGCTGTCGGCCACGGCCCGCAGCGCTTGTGCCCTGTGAACTTTCGCTTTCACCAGGTTCTCAATGACAGGATGTGGTTTTCTGTGCAAATGTAAGTGAGAGGAGGATCTGGTCCCATAGGTTTTTTACCCACTTCTAAAATACTCTAGGGTCTTTGACTTGTATAGGTTTTCTGGTGTTTTTGTTGCTGTTGTCTGTGCTGCTGCTGAGGCGATGACTGAAAGCTCATCAGGACGTTTCCTGCTCCCTAGGGATTAACCCACCGTCCCAAGAAATGCTCACTTACTAGGCTTCCTCTCTGTGACGCTGACTATTGGAAAGTCTTACAGGAAAAGGTGCAAACAAACAGACTAAATAACCCTCGGGGTAGGCGATTCTGAAAGAACTTGTCGTGAGGAACCTTGCGTTGAATGTGTTAATGTGAACCTGCATTTGTTCATGCTCTGGTGTCACAGCAGAATTAAGCAAAACTCAACTTGCTGAGGCGATTGCTGTGGAATATTGCACATAGGGAAATACCAGGACTTGATTCTGTTCTTTGTTACAGCTTAGGAAAATGAGAAGTAAAAGATAAGAAACAAAATCAGGTATGAGGAGGCAATGAGGCCAACTTTTGGTATTCTTCTTGTTCTAAGTGAAAGACATCAAACTCATTTGAAGACCACCAATGAAAATGGATGCTCATGTTCCTCATTTCTTTTTCGTCTTATGAGTTGGCAGAACTAAAGGCAGACAGTGCTTAGCATTATACAGCTGCATTTTTCTCCAAACTGTCAGCACTGAAGTAGCCATAAATTTTACATTTTCCTTTATATATTTATATATGTGTGTACGTGTGTGTGTGTGCATATGTATATGTATGTATGTATAAACAAGTAGTTTGTATTTTTCCTCTACTCTCTCCTCTCTTTCTTTCTCTCTGTTTCAGGTTTCCATGACATACTGTCTTGGGGGTAATCTGAGCACATTAAGCAATGGAAATAACACATATCACTCGTGACTGGCTTCCTCTTTGAACACTTATTGTTGATTTTTTACATTTTTGGAGATGCTTGTTTTTATGGCCGGTGGCTGCACACCTATCATATGGCATAGGAGAATGACCTGTTTGTGGCTCCAACAACCCAGAGGGACCATCCCAAGATTTGCTCCGTCCCACACCAAAGCCTGTACCTGGCGTGGACGGGCCTTACCTTTGCCATGGGCATCTGCATCGGGCATACAGTGACGCTTTGGGGATGCTGGTCCATGTTATTCGAACACCTTATCTTAATAGCTGAGCCCCTGATTTTGACTTGCTGGTTTCTTTAAAAGTTTGCAGCATGTCTCTTATTCCTGACTCCCAATTTGATGTTATGCCCTGTGACATCACTGATAACTTATTTTGGTAGTAAATGTACTTATTCTTCTAAATTTTTTCAAGCAGATATTCTGCAAAGGCAGTCACAATTTTACTCCCAAAGCAATGCAAAAGAGCACTGCAGTAGTGAGAATCAGTCCACCAATATCCATGGAGTTAGGTGCAAGTCCATGGAGGAGAGGTGTCTGCCTGCTGTCAGAGAGTACCATGGGGTTTCCATACAAGATTGCAAGATATGTCTGTTAAGAAAGTTTGATGAGTGCAGATATGGGTGAGTCAGCACTGAAAGACTCTGTTAAATCAAAGTTCATGTCAAAACCTTTGAAATTCAGATAGCTTCTCAGGGAAGAACACTGATAAAAATATATATGTGAAACCTACCGTGCAGCACGCAAAGAGATCGTGCTAGTTTATGTCACTGTCTGCCCTGGACTATATTGGACAGGTAATTTTGGCCCCTGCTAGACAGTGCCAGCCCATGGCACTTCCCTTTCCAAGTGGGCTTGGACAGCCCCAGTGCTTTACCTTAGGATTCCCACTCGACTGCTAAAACATTGGGGGAAATCCTGGTGGAAATCCTGAAGGATACCAGTCTCCGGCTCCCTGGCGCAGAAACAGGGCTGAGATACTGGGTCTGTGAGACGGGTTTTACGTTGTGTGAGAAGGTTCCTACTGCTTGGGCACCGCGTGGGACTCACTCCCACAGAGATCCAGGGAGCATCAAAGAGCAGCGTTGGCCCGAAGGGAGCTGGGGGAGCCCTGTTGTGGTGATTTAACACCTGCACGTTCCCAGCACTGGCAGTCAAAGGCTGCATGGCCTGCGGGGGGAGAGTGTCTATTTTTGTTGCCAAACTTATAAATTCAGATAGATTTGGGGGTTTTGCTTTGTTTTGCTCAGACTGTAGATAACTTTCCTGCTTGCCTCAGCCATGCAGATCATGACCTTTTCAGCCTCTAATTAAATACAAGTGATACAAAATACAGACTGGGCAGGATTTGCAGGTGGTGTAAGTCAGGATAAATCCATAAAGCCAACGATTAACCCCATCATATGTGTAAAAAAATAGGCAGATATTTTCTTATCAGGAAAGATGACCTAAAGGTTCATGATTCACTAGGATATTTCCACTGCAATCATTTATAGTTAAATCACTGTCACCAAGTTAGAGTAACATGGGTGTAAAACAGTTTTCTTCACATTGTCCTGTCCAGCTGTAATGACACCTTAGGTGCACATACATCACGGGTTGAACCAAAAGAGCACTATTCTCATGTGATCTTTAGCCGAGATAATTTTGCAACATCCTAGTCTTTGTATTGCAATATTTTAATTACTATTTACGTTCTTTAATTACTGTTTTCCTTGCTAATTCTAAATACACATTTACGCTCTCTCTCAAGGTTTTGGGGTGTTTTCCAAACAGTCCGATATCAAAGAACATTTACAGGCTTGTATTTAGAATTCCTGTGCTTGTACTGAAACCTGCACAGCTCCAAGGCCAAATTTTGGCTGTGTTGTATGTAGTTAGTTGATTTTTTTTTAATATATAAGCTAATCTTATAGGAAATAAGTCTGTGGTAAAAATGAAAATCTTATCAGAAAGATATGTTTATATGTTTATACTTTTGGATTTGATTGAAAGATGAAAAATGAAAAATTTGAAGCTAATAAATGAAAATTCTTCTTGTCTTTATTTTTCCTTTTTTAATTCTCTTTGCTTTTTTTTTCTGCCATCTTACCTCTATAAAATTCAGTGAGGTGAAACCTTTAAGGACCTTTCTATTTCATTTTGGAAAAAAAAAAGCCATTTTTAATTCTACTGAAATGGAAAACACTTGGGAGATTTCATTTTCCTTTTGGAATAAAAGACAACAATCCATATATCAGGTCGATATTTTTGAAAAAAAGGTTTTTTTAAAAAAAATAGTTCATTAAATAATTCACTGCTCCATGAAATTAGAAGTTTTTTTAGAGTATTTTACTGGAAATTACAAAAATCAGTCTTGAATCTTGCATTCATAAATACTCTACTTAGGTAGCAGTCTCGACAAGACAAAGGATGCATTAAAGCAGATAATTTCCATCCCAGTGGGTAAGGTGGAGGCGTATGGAGAATATTAGTTGTGTGGGGCATTAAGAACACGGACAAGAAATGTGAACTCTGATTACTATTTCCTAGAAAGGAATTAGAGAAAACATGCTACTGCTGGGAGTCAGGATGACTCAGTTGTCTCACTTATTACATTAGGTGATCTCCATTAATGGGAGATACTTTGGTATGAGGCATAGAGCTGTGTGGATTTTAAGTGGGGACCCTCTTTCCATCCACAAGAGCTTCCTAAGTACAGTGTAAGCTATAAACTTCTCATCGCCCCTCCTTATCTTGTCATTTGAAGAGCCAAGGCATTGCAGTGACTCTCAAGTTACAGATAAGATCTCACCACTTAGAAAATGCATACATTTGTAGGGAATATCATGGAGGTGAGATACCAACAGGCTGCTAAGGCATTTCAGTACTAATGGCACTATTTCTGTAATATTTTGCAGGATATCTTCTAATTGAAAACTGAAGGCACTTAAAATGAAGGATACCTTCAACATTGTGCCTAGTGAGGAAGAACTTGTGCTTCATGCACTTGTTACAGTGTATGAAGTGAGATGGAGAGGAATAGGGTTCGTGGGGCTCCTATGAGCAGAAATGCAAGCGTCCAGACTATGTCTTCATTGGCAGGTAGCATGGTAGGACAAGAGGGCTCTGAAGAGTAAAGCAGTAGGTCCCAAGGATCTTCTGCTTGCCTTCACATGTTCTGGGACATTTTAGATGTGTCTCTCCAGCGTCTTTTGAGTTCGTTTCACTGGAAAAGATCTGGTTTGTATGCTCTGGGACCACTGCATGATGTGAAATAAAGTGTAGGCAGTGGGAGGACGTGCTTCAAAAGCACTCACCTAACCTGAACTGGAACAGTGATATCAATGTCTCCTCCTTTCACAGAAAAGTCTAGAGGTCGGTGGACAGCAACAGAGCAGAGCAATCAGCTGAGGCTTCCAGATTCCCAACCCAACAGCTCCCTCCTGATTCCTTCATTGCCTTCCAGGGAAAAAAGTTGCTTCCTTTCATGCAGACAACCCTTACCAGCATCCTCACTTGTTGTCCGTCTTGTAACTGTGCCATAACAGTGCACTGGGGAATGATGGACAGCTTTCAGGACAGGCAGAGCCAGGAGTCAGCTTTACTGATACTGTAGCACTGAGTGCAGACTTTGAAGGATGGGCTTGGAAATCTCTTGATAGTAAAATTTCTCACAACATTTATCACCGACTTTGCTTCTTGTCCCAGCTGGAAATTCTAGGAGAAAATCTTATCTTGGGGCATTTTGTCACTCTCAATTTTCAAATAGAAACAGAAAGAGGGAAAACATTTATTCCGACATTAGAGAGCTTCAATAATTAGTCCATGAAATTGGATTGTGAAACACAATGAAAATTCAGGGGCTTTTGTTTTATTTGAATTGACTCACCCAGTGTTCTAGAGAATGGCATCTTGAAGTTGCAGAAATAAAAAGAAATAAAGTTGCAGAAATAAAAGTTGCAAAACTGTCTCTGTCATTAGGGCGGCAATCTTCTCTCCTTGCGTATCAGTTTGTTACAGGACGCTGTCTCGTATTTTGTCAGTCTAGTTCTAACTCTAACCAGTGAGTCTTCAGCTGTTTCCCAGACAGACAACAGTGTAGCTCAGTAGTCTGAGAAAATACTCTATTTCCAAGGCATTTTTATTAGCTGGACACCTTTATTCAGTCCCCAGGCAGTCTATGCATGGTTAACTCCCAGTGCTTCCATCTGCCTGATCGCTTTTTCAGTTTCCTCGCAGGCTTCGCTAAGTCCCTGGTGCTAAGGTCCTCGGCACGCAGCGCAGCCTCCCACACGCTCACGTTAGAGCCGTTTATGAGCATGTCATAAACAGGAATTTAGCTTTAGGTATAAGTAAACTCCTGAGTGACCTTAAAGGTGTGCTTCCAATACTGATCCTGCTAAGGGCAACTATTAATTTCCAGCCTGGTATCTTGCATATTGTTCTCCTATAGTTTCCCTTTAGCCTTTTAACAGTAACCCTAAATTATCCACAGATCATATATGAGGAATAAAAGGCTCCTCTCTTCATCCTAACTGTGGGCTCTGTGAGCCTAAGCTGGGGTCTGGCAATGAAGCTGGGACCTTTTTTGCCTACACATCATTCCCACGAATCCTATTTCAGCCCGAACTCTACTATCAATACAATTAAAGTGAATTTGAGCTGGCGTGTAAAGTTTTCAAAAGTGCTTACATGACCTTAGAGACTGAGTCTTATTTTCAGAAGTGTCTTGGTATGCTCAGGAACCTAAGCAAATTGATTCTCTATTAAATTTGTGCTCCCTTAAGATTTAAGTGCTTTTGAAAATGGAAGTTAGGGCTCCTTAGGCACTCCAGGCATTTCTGACGAGATTGCTGATGTTATTTAAGCACGAATGTATCGGCCCTCATTTGGCACAGGAGCAATGGGAAAGTCCCACATTAGTTTTTCAGACTACAGTTTGAGTTTATGGGGGAAATGCTCCAAACGCTTATCCTGGAAACTAGCAAAAGTTGATCTTGAAAGCAGTGAGAGGGAATAAACACGAAACTCTTGAGTTCCGTCTTAAATATAGTCTCACTTGTCATGGCTGAGATGATACACTCTGCTGGAAGTGCAGCTGCTGTAAATCACCATTCGGGGACAGTTACTCAAGCTGAAGAAGTGACAGAATGTAGTAACAAATAAAATTCCTCCATTATATTAGAACACATTTTACTTGCATTTCTGGCATTTTTACTAGATAAAGCAACATGTTTTTGCTGTAACGGGCTACTTCTCTTTGTGGTTCCTAAATTACAAATATTTATATTAAACATAAAGTCCTTAAAACATGCAAAAAATACATAGGCATGAAACGGCAGTGTTCCTAGTGATTTACTCCTGTTTGCCCCGGGTTTTGCCTGAGAATATTATTGTGTCCTGAAACTGAGGTCAAGAGAGATTTCTACTTCCAAGATTTATCAACTAAAAAGACTCTGTTCCTCAATCAAATCAGATCTTTTTTAAAATTTCTTTCTGTATCTCTATCATGTTTACTGTGATCCTTCATGGTATATCAGAGATATATTCAGGTATATCTCATCCAAGAATGTTATTCGCAAATAGGTATTGACACGCTGCTGGATCAACCACAAAAACTTCACTGGAAACAACCATTAGCCCAGCTGGGAAAATTAATCTCCAGCAAAAAGCTGGCAATTCCCTTGGAGTTAGAACAGGGTTCATCAGTGCTATAAGTGATTACGTTTGAGGGAGATTCACATGCAAACTTGAGCTGTGCAGTATCTGACACTCCTCGAGAAAAACAGCGAGTCCTTTAGCGACCCAGCCTTATGAAGAGCTACATCAATTTAAACAGATTTTGTTTCCTTTTGCCCCAGATTTTTAATTACGCTCTCGTCCCTGATATCAGCTCAGACATATGGAGAGCGAGTCGCAGAGGTCTAGAGCAGCAACGGTGCAGAGCCTGGAAGGAGTGCGTGCTGCCTTACTTTTGTAGGCAGTGATCAATTCATTGAAGTGATGCTTCAAAACGAGAAACTTATTTTTAGATTTCTCTCTCTGCTTGCTTAAACATGGTTCTGATCTCATGGGGCAGCCTCTTCAGCTGTGCCTGAAAGCTGGTGGGACTGCGGGAGTTGGAGCACTTCACTCATGTCCCGTCCAGGAGCGGGACAGGAATGCAGTGGGGCACCAGCCACGGGGAAACTTGCTCCCCAACCTTTGGGGTCTGTATGCTTCAAATCCACACATTTGGGCAGTGTGGAGGAGCCAGCTGCTCGCTTGTGCTGTCGGCATCGTCTGATTCTTCACCAATGCACATACCTTGTGCCGAGTGGTGCTCGGTGTGGTTTTGTAATTAGGCATATTTAACTGTGCCTCGTTTTACTGCTGTAGGAAGAATCTCATTTGTCAGCAGTTTTAAGCTTTGCCAAATAAAGGCTTATTGGCAAACTGCATTGAACGCTCTGATAATAACCCAACTTCAGAAAACACACACCCTGCTGTGCTGTATTCAAGTCATGGTGCTGTTGAAATTAAAAGGGGAGACAATGCCTGCTTTCAAAAACTAGAGGTTCTTTGTATTCTAATAAAAGCCTAAATTAATGTTTTAAAAGGTTATTGCTATTTTTTACCAGTTAGCTGGCACTGTGTATAAATCTTATTTAGGCAAGGTCCTGCATTATTTCACTGTTTTTAACACATCAGCCAGTATCATACTGCCATGGATAATCAGTTCCTGAAATTCATTAGTCCAACCCTTTAAATCCCTTTTGTTTAGTTTTAATAGCAGAGTATTTCTGTGTATTCAGGAATCTGATATATGATGTACATTCTGACAACACCAGCAAGGACCACAAATATTTCTTACATAACTTAAAGGACATATGTTTGGCTTATGGCAAAAATAACCTCATCACTGCTGTATTTCAGGTTGAGGTGTCCATGTGAGGTCCTTTTATAAGAGCAGAGTAATAGGAACTACATATAATATAATCTTGTTGGGTTTTAATACATTTCCTTCAGCTTTTAAAGAGTGCTCTAGGAAATGGAAAAACACACAGCCACCTATGAAATTCTGTGACACTGATGCAGTCAGGCTATAAAGCATTCTTTGCATCTTAATTGCATTTTATACAGCCGTATAACCTTGTGTAATTCTTAGCTCCACAACCCCGAGCTCCAGATCTCGCTCCGGCAGCCAAGGCAGCTCGCGGGGGTCGTGTGGGCAGCGCCGAAGAGCTCCAAGTGCCGTTTGCAGACAAACAATTTGTCCCATCCCGGTGGATCTCACACCATGAAATGCCGGTCTGGGCTTGCGTTGGAAACGGTCGCAATGTGACTGATGGCCTCTCGAAGGGCAGAGTGGCTCCGGGGAGCGCTGGCTGCTTGAACGACTTGCAAGGCAGTTTCGGGGGGAGAAGCGGAGGTGTTTGACGGTGCCTGATTCCGACTCACCCTTCGGGCAGCAGCAGCTGAAGGAAGCCCCGCCACGGTGCGAGCTCGCCAGCACTGATGCTACCATATTTGACTTCCTACCCACTCAGAACACTTGAGTTCTTATAGTGCTGAAGTTCGATAGTATTTTTTGCTTTGGAGGTAATTTCCACAAAATATGTTCGTTTCAATGAATTGTCATTTCTGCAATGGAAAAAAATATTGTGCGCCAAGACTTCTCAACTCCTCACATCTTGTCCCACACTTTCTTTGGAACTTCATGGGTTAATTTCCACTAATTTCTACTGAACCTCATAGGTTAATCTGCATTAAAGTCAACAGGACCACCCTCTGCAGGAGGGACTTTTACAGCCTTTTTTAGAGAACAAAAATAAAGAGGAGCTGACTTTAGCCCAAAGGGATTAATTGGTGCCTTTATTTCAGTAGATTATTTAAAGCAAATATCTCATTAAACTTTTATTGGAATAATGTTAGGCAAGATCTACAAACTGCAGCTGCTGAGAAGAAATGAGAGGTCAGCAGATTACCAGATGATAACAAAAAAACAGTGTTAATTTCTGAGAGAATGGGAGTGAGGGGAGAATAAAAGTGCAGACTGGGGATCTGGGACCTTTCAGTTCCCCCATTTTTAATTTTTCCAGATAATGTAGGCACTGATTCACCACATGGCCTGTGTATTATCTGTTGAGCTGAGGAGGCTTTCAGGAGCTGAGGAGAGCTCACAAAGCTCAAGTGTCAAAATCAGATGAGGTTACTCTTGTGGTTGATCGCTGAAGCTGCTTGGCTCTCTCTGGCCTAATTAGCTGCAGTGTCAGGGATGATTTATGTTCCCTTACTTAACTCTCTTGAAACGTCTCCATGTGCTCGTGCAGCAGTAAAGGATTACTCTTGGCACCCCAAAGTGACTGCATGCACGTTGGGGTGAGACCAGGACAATGTGGCAGCACAGAGGAGAGGGCAGAATAAACTGGAACTTCTCGTGCTTTGTGTGCCTTGCAGCCTTCACACTCCCCAAACTGTCTCTTGGTATTTATTTTGTACTAGACATTCAATTAGAGAGCATTTAAGTTGGTTTAGCCTAAGGAAGGGATGAATGAATGGTGGTGGCCTGTTTATTCTTGGATGGTTTGGGACCAACCTCCATGTTGTCTGGACCTGGGTACAACAGTCTTTGGGCTAAGAGGGGTCCCACTGCATGCACGCAACCTTCTGGGCTCTCTGTTGCCATCAGAGGACAGTCCCACAACACAGCTCTGTGCAATCAAATGAAAGTGCAGTCTGCACTAAAGCAGGAGGATACGTCAGCCAGAGGACATGACTGGCAGCAGAGATGCTTGGATTTCTGTCCCCGTCCACCACACAGCTTCTGCATGGTGAAGTCGCTCCCCTTCTCCATGCCCTCCTTCCAAAGGGAGGCCAGGAAAAAACACCAGCACCCTGAGAGGGTCATACACAGCAGTATGACCATGAGGGTCATGTAATGGTCATGCACAGCAGCATGACCATTTTCAGTGGCAGAGAAATCAGAATCATTTCACAGCACAACCACAACTGAAGACGTGAAAATTCCAAGACTGGTCTCCTACCTTACTAGCTAGAAACAGGACCTGGCCAGCTAGTCCTCTGAGGCTTTGCCAGCTCTCTCCTTTACAGTTTAGACATCCTCCATGCTGTTCTATAAAGCCTCCTGATTTCTGCAGCCACCAGCCCTCTGCACACCAGCCAGAGCCATGCTGTGCTTCTTAGCCAGGGGAATACTCCTATTTCTGTTTGCTTTTCTGTATTCTTGCATTGCATTGCAAATGCTGATGGTGTTTTTTCCCTCAAGATTATAAATGCTAACAAAAGCACACTGAAATCATCCAGCTCTTATAAGTTAGCACTTCTTGGCCAATTTTTTTTTTCTGTAAGTGAGGTTAGAATCAGCACTTAAAATTTGCCAACTGCTAAAGACCTGTGTAGTATCACTGAAAAAGGAATAAAGTAGTCATCAAGAAAGGCAGGAAAATCTGACCTCTATCAACTAACACCTCTGTGCAGCCTATAAGTGCAGAGTGCTCAGACTCTTGATTAAGTTACCGCAACTTAAATAATTATGGTTTTCTGAATACCAGTGGTAACTGTCCATATGTCCACGCTCCATTCGTGGCAGATAAATGACTTAGCATAATCTCTATCACTGAAAAATACAACTAAGTTTAAGATAAATTGAATGCTAGGGTCTGGGAGCACACGCAGGCACACTGATACACACCAGCTCTTACAGAGAGTTACCATGATTGAGCTGAGACATGCCAACATGCCAAGCTGTGCAAGCTGAATTGTGAGTGTGAACTCAAATGCATTTATTCTATCGGAGGAGAACCAGCACCTCTGTAATGGGTTTCACTACCTTGAAGAAACTAGTCCTGAATATAACTGTGGCATCTCATAGTTTGTTCTGTTTATTTTATCAGAGATAAGGATGAGGACCAACTTTCTTAGTCTGGAGGTTCCTACATGAGATACAGGAGATGGATAAGAAAGCCCTTCAGTCACATGGACAAAACTAGAAAAGGCTTTAATGTCTGGAAGCTCAAATTAGACAAATCGGTCTACAGATTAGGTGCCTTTGTTTTTAACAGTGAAGAAAATAACTGGTCCCTGGAGCACCTAATCAGTTAAAACAGGAATATATTGAGAGAAGCCCATATGGCACATACTGTGCAGGGAGTCAGCTTGGATAGCTAATGGTGTATATACACATAAATATTGACCTTTATGAATCAACCAGTGAATATGTATTGACAGGGTCAGATTCTTAGTTGAATTATAATGAAGTGCAACTCCATTAACTTTAGCTGCTGTCTGTCACGTATCTACCTCTCTCTCCCGTGGTTATTTACAGTTTGGATCTTCAGGGACAGGCTTGTTTATGCTGCTGTCTTTTAAAAATGATCCTGTCTTTGATTTTGGTCCTGTTTCACCTGGAGTGAAGCAGTGGGATTTGCGAACTAACACACAGTGTGTTCTCAGAAACGTGTGCTTGGTGATTTCTGTATGGAAGGCTCACACAGTTCACTAGAAAACCTTTTTTTTTTCCATCAGTGCATTGTGCATGATGAGTATTTGCCTCTGTTCCAGGATTTTGCATTATGCAAGGAGATAGTAGAAGACATTTTTAATAAGTTTGAATAAATGCAAATGTTCAGGCTTTGGATTTTATCGTGGAAGGTTTTTACCCAGGACTTGAGAGAGCCCAGCACAAGGAGTGGGAATGCTTTCGTCCAAAGCTCCTTCACATTTGCTATTGCAATGCACTGCACTGGTAAACCATTATTTGGACAAGGTCCATGGGCAGAACTTCATTTTCCAAGCAGAAGGTGAACTAACAGTTCTTGCCTTGCTCATCTAGACTGGGGGACTGTTGGAGGGCTCTGCACACTGTAGAGAAGGCAGGTGAAGGGCAGCTCTAACATTTCCCTCTGCTCCTTTTTCCCTTGGTTAAGGAAGCAGAGTGTTCATGAGGCAGTTCCTGAGTGTTGCCAACTTCAGTCACTCTGAAATCATGAACTAAGCCTGCAAAATCATGAGATTGTCCCAAATCTAAAAAGTATTAGAGCTGTTACAATTTTAGCTCTGTATCTTACATCCCAGACTGCAAGAGGTTTGGGTGCCTTCGTTTCCTGTTTTACAAATTAAACAGGTTGTAGTTTCACATTGAGTGGCAGTTTCAGCAACTTCTGCATTTGGCCCAACCGGTAGCAATTAGGAACACATCCATAGGTTGCAGCCTCATCTTGATCCCTTAGCTCTAGTTTTGGTCTCAGGCCTGGCTTATGGAATGTTTGGGTTTATAACCAGCCTATAGAGATTGTAGAGACATATTGCACAGAGTTAATGCACTTTCTAGAATGTTTCAGTCAGTCAGAATTTCAAAGATGGTAAAAAGCCCTACTTACCGTGTTCATAAGTAGCATTAGAATTGCCATTTTGCCATTTTGCTATTATGAATCATTAGATATAAGTAATGCAATGCCCATTAGATCATCTAATTCTGCTCCCAATCCATGTCAGATTGTTCGCTACAAATATTTTCCTCATATGAGGTCTCGCATTCAGTTTACTACGCAGTAGAATTTCCACTGCTTCCCTTGGAAGAGAGTGGATCAAGAATACTAGGAAACATCAAATCACATCGAATAGTCGTTCCAGACTGTAAATAAACAAGGCTAAAAATACTTTGAGGATGGTGGAAAACTTCCACTTCCAAAAAAACAAGCAAACAGATATTCTAAGAGAAGCTTGTATATCCTTGTACCGGCGTGGGTTTTTCTTTGTCAGAGACTTTTATATGAAATACAGAGGAGAAGGAATACACTAGAAGCTCACAATAGTGCTTTCTCTTGCAGAGCTGGAAGATGAAGCAGACTTGTAGTTCTGCTGCTTGTTTACATGTCATCCTCCCTTATTGGCAAATAATTACAAGCAGAATCAAATGATATATATCTGCTGTGCTGAACTCCGCTGCTCTGATTTAGTTACACTAAGCATGGATGTTTGGAGTCGGAGTTTTAAAACTGCCAGGCGCCAAATGGCATGCTTCATATTAGCCTACAGTTCTGTACCCAATTTGCATTCAGTTATGCAAATTAAACATTTAACTTGAGTAATCGCACACAAATCAGCATGTCTGATCATTTGCACACATGCTTATTCACTTCATTTGCTCAAATAAAATATACACTCAAGCTGAGCAGGCAGCTTAGTCCCTAACCATTCTGGTAACCAACCTCAGTCTTTCTGTGTTTCTTCTGATAATTCTGTTTTTTTATGGGGCAGCTTCAAGCAGTTAGCAATACAGATACCTTTGACCAAAATGACTATTATGTATTTTTGCATGGCTTTAGATGTACTTTAGATGTACTTTAGATGTGTTTAGGCAATGATGTACGTAAGCTTGCCTGAATATACATGGCAAGTTGAATACATGCACGTTTCCTAAAGCTGGCCTTCAGCTGGGTTCCTGGTGGTGGTTCGTTAGAAGTAGGTAGGAAAAAATTACCTTTAGGTCTAGTTACGTGTGCTTGCAGAACCTAACTGGATTTGGACAGTTTAAGCAAAAAACGCATCTACACATACACTAGCTAGAAACTGAAAATTTTAACATTTTCCTGCAGTAAAAGAAATAATAAATATAACTTATGTGCATAAGTAATGATCCCATATTCGATCTGTCAGCAGCATTCCTCCTTTCCAGGAGATGCAATAATATGGATTGCTATCTCATGAAAGAGGATCAGCTTTTGGAAGAAAAGTGAAATTATTTAGGGAAATGAAGCAGAAAGGAGGAGTTCAAAATGTTTCAAACACATTCAGTTCTTCTCTGAAAATGGTCTATTTGCACAGGCCCAGGAAACTGCCTTGATCTACTAGTGCTCAGCAAACAACTTGTCTGTGAAAAATGGACTTCTTGATAACCAAAGTCTTTTGAAAATATAATAATGTTGTTATTTCATTGTAAGCAAAATTGGAATATAACCAGTTCCTGTAAGTTATATAAATATGCAGGTTAGGAATTAATACAAAAGGAAAATCCAAATAAAATATTATCATTCTTCTCAGGTGAAGAAATGATGATACTAGACACAGTGAATGTGTCACCATAGGGACATATTGCTGCCATCCATGTGGGTGACGCAGCACCTATGCAGCCTGGCCGCGTGGGGACCTCTGAAGCTCTCTGGAGGCTGCTGGCCATAGGTAGGACATTTCTTACACCACATGTAAAACTCTACAAATAGCTTCGGATGGCTCAAGTGCTTAAAGTGAAAGGACGCCCATACCAAATTACATGAAGCTGAAGGCCATGTGAAAGTGTGGCAGGGCTGAGTGCTGCTTCTCCATCTGACCCAGCACCCAATTGCGGGGCAAGTCTAGAAGCCTTTGGCATCCAAGGAAATGGCCTCTCCAGCATTAGCAATGGCCAGGAGGCTCCACATTGAGAATAAATGGAGAAGCTGGAATGACTGACAGCTTCTGTGGGGACAAAAGGTGATAATCTTAGGCTCTAACCTTGCAGCCAACATCATTGGGGATTTGAGGTCTTTTTGTGGCATATTAACCTTATGGAGTGGGTCAGCTCCCAATGCTGCTGCTGCAAAGAGGTGATTCCTCTGCCTTGGCCATGAGGCCTCACCCAAAGCTGGCTAAATTCATCAGGAAACTCTCACTGACTTCACTGTCATAGAAATCCTGAATCTTCACTTTTTAAAAGCTGGAAATGCAACTAGGAATAGGAGCATAAATATGAGTTTTAAAGTGCACTATCCTACACGATAAAGTGCACTATAGTGCCATCCTACCCCATTTTGGTATCTTTTTAAAAGCTGGCATAGCTTTTTGTTTGAATGATAGGTTAGGATTCTGCCTGTTGCAGCCAAACGAGTTACTCTACTTCCTCATTTATAGTGCAGAAAAATAATCTTTATTTTGTCTATGCTTTTTATTTAAATGAAAGTTTTATCTTGTCAATATATAGTGGTTGGAGAAAACAAAATTGTTTCTTAAATCTCCCATTCTCTGCTTCCAGTTCAGGATTACACAATTACAACTAAATCATTTGGTGTTCTCAAAACTGAGAGTTAAATCACACTGGGAGTAAAACGTGAGCCCCACTGGGATTTCTGATAATAACATGTCCATCAGTTTGAATAGATCTCACCCAAGGGAAATAACATTCCAGCTTATTTGGAAGGACATAGATGTCCAAGTTGATCTCTTCGGCATCAAGACTGCCACATCCTGAACTCGGCCTCTGATCCATGCAGGAGGTGCTTCTGAACGCTGTGCACTTGTGTTTTCTAGCTGTTCATTTCAGCAGTGTGATGAGTTAATCTGGGCTCAGTCATGACAGAGTTTGGAAGCTTTCTTTTAGATAGTATGTATGTGAATCTCAGAATCACAGAATGGTTGAGGTTGGAAGGGACCTCTAGAGATCATCCAGTCCAAGCGCCCTGCTCAAGCAGGGACACCCAGAGCATGTGTGCTAAGGCAAGCTAAAAGCAGCCTCTGTGCCTGCCTCGGGACACTTTAGAGGTCATGTGTTTTACACAGCAGTGCCCAAAACCAGGCATGGGAGGCCCTGTTTTAGTATCTTCAACCTTTCAAAGCCACCTGTTTGATTCTCTTGTTCCAGAGTAGGGATACTTGAGGCTCCTGTTGTCTCCATCAGAAGCCATCCGCTTATAGGCACCCATCTAACTCAGGGACCAAAAATGAGTCAAGGACCTAAATGAGTTGGTTCCCTCAATGCAAAAACAAATATCCACTGTCTTCTTTGTCTGTGGGAACAGATCCCTTCACAGTATTTGTTAGGGTTCATTAGTGCTATATTGCACCAATACCAGATTCCACCAGGCAAAAGCCTCCTTTCCATAGCTCCTATATGAACATATAAAAAATGACCTTTGGAGGCCATAAGGCAGGAAACTGAAAAAAATATTGTATTCCTTTCTATTGCATTTTCTAAATATTCAATCTCAGATTGGGAGTAGTCTGAAACAAATAGAATTAGCAAAAAACAAAGATATTTTTTGTTTCATATATGCACACAAATATTTGATTTAAGAATTCAGAGTCATCACAAATTAAGAAAATGAGAAGGCTAGGCCAGTTAAGACCTTAATCTATTTAACTGTTTTTTTATAGAAGTTGTTTCTTTCCTTTGACTGTCCCTGTCATTCTTCTCGATACTTTTCTCATTGTTATGTTCTTTAGGAGATGGGGGGCTGGATTTAGGAGTGACAGCCCAATATGTTTCTTTCCATCGTTCTCCTTTTCCTTTCTAATAACTCATGGCACTTGGCTGGCTCTCCTGACTAGTTTTGAGCACTGACACGGTGTTTACAGCACCGCCTGTTCTGACCTGGAGGTTTCATTCCCCTATTACTGTACGTGAAATAAGGACTGCTCGGTGTGTGCTTGACTTCGTATTTGTCTATATTGAATTGCATCAGCTGTTTTATCACCTAGTGCCTGGAAAACTCCCTTTGCTGTGAAAACCAGTGTTGCATGCTTATCCTTGCCTTCTGCATTTTAACCAACAATGTGAAGAATTTCCTTCTTGCCCCACAACAATTTCTTTAGTTAGTTTCTTTAAAAATCTTTGGCAAGTGACCTCGCTGAGCACCCTTTGGCACACCTTTTCCATTAAGCTATGGGAAGTGAATTCCCCTTGTTCATATGCTTGCGCTCTCCTTCAGAAAACCATACAAGAGTTGGCAAGTAAAATTTTCCTTTACAAAAGTTGAGCTGCCCCTCTCCAATATATCATATTTGTCCAGGTGTCACTTAATGCTATTCTTTAGGTTTTCTTCTTCTACATATTTTGCCTGGAATAAACATTTTCCCAAGAGCCTTTTTTAAAATTGGTGTCATATTTGTCATCTTCCAGTTTCCTGATGCCAGGATCAACCAAAGGCCACACACTACAGTTTGTACTTCAGCTAAGATAAAAGTAGAAAAACATGTATTTATGCCCTGGAAAAGCGTTAATTTTGAAGGATTCTGATTTATTAGGCATTTTAGTTTGCTGCTAACACCAGCCCATAACATTTAGTAGTTATCTGCTGATGTATCATTTGCTGTTTGACACATTTCATGATAAAGGGCACTTTGCCAGGCTGACCTGTGATGAGGGCGCTGGCAAACTTGGAAGGAAATGATGAACTCAAAAAAGGGACAGTAAACTTGAAACAAAGCTAAATAAAAGCTAGCATAAAATAGAAAACTTGGAAAGACGCAGAATGCAACACTCAGTTTGATTTTGAGTCATTCTCATCGTTTTTCCGTTTCAAAAAGGTCGTTCTCAGCGAAAGCACAACTTTGCTGTTTCTACCACTGTTAGAAGAGAGTTTGTAGGAAAGCAGCATGTTCAGCAGTATCTATTACTCATCATGGATGTTGTATATTTAAACTGACGTAGGGCTGTGCTACAAAGGCTGGAAACATTAAATAACATGCAAGTCTGTGTTTCCTTGTGAACATGATTGCCTGACCTCTACAGCACATGCAATTTGCCAAGATTTTCTTAGCAAAGTCAGTGACCTTAGTTTACTACATCACATAAATGTATTGAAGCTTTGGCACTAGCATGTACACAGCATTCCCTTTTGTTCCCGTGCAGTTTGGGCCTTTACTTAAGCCACACTATTTTAGATCCAAAAGGAACGGCACAAACTACCTGTTCCACCAGATCAACCACACAAATCAATTAGACTAATACAGAATTGCAGTTCCTTATTCTAAGAATACATGTCAGTGTGCAGTCACGTGTCTGGGCCAGCTCCTCTTTTGGACTGTTGTTTATGAGGGAAGGCTGCTACAAGGTCATACGACTAGCATCCCCACGGGACAGTAAATAGCATTGCAGACCGTATACTGTTAATTATTAAACATGTCTTCAGATGAGTGTTTTGAACGGAACTGTCTCATCTTTCACAGATAAATAGTGAAGATGACTCAAAAGCTTTTATGGTCCACATCATCCAAGGTAATTTACCTCTGGTAATGGAGACAGTAAAGAAAGAGAGAGAAAAAGAAGCCTGACTTCATACAGATTTGAGTCCTTTGTCCCTTTCCATTCTCTGTTGTTATCAACCAACGCACAGCCAGCTCCTTCTGCATCCTGCAATATGCTTGCGAGGCAAAAGACATTGGATGCCAGCTAGGGTAATTTGTAAACATGTCAGTTGAGTGGCCCCTCTCTGCCAGACAAGTAGGCTGGATTGTCCCAATTCTACCTTCTCTGTGCCCCAGATTGGGTTTTCTCCTCTTCCCCAACCACTGATTTTCACACAGTGTACAAAAACTTTGTTTCACTGAGGTTGCTGCCAGTCTGTCAAATCTGCTAGGAATAGGTCTAGCATTGTTAGGGCAAGGAGGGAAAAGCTGCAAAGACCCTGAGCAAGCAAAGCTCAAATGGCACAGTGCACTTCCACGCCAACTGCCCCTGGGAATCAAATGTCCTCTGTATTAATCAGCCAGGTAGAAACATGCTGCTTTTATATAACTGAACTGAATATATAGCTGAATATAAGCTGAACTTACCCTGCAAAGATTCCTTGAAGACAAACTGCCTCACATATGAGTTGCTCTCTAGAACCTGAGGCCATGAAGACCTCAGAATTGTCCAAATTATAGGATATGGAGCTGGGATGATTTAAGCATAAAGTCCCACTGAAAAATGAAATGTTGGATCCCATAGTAGACTGGTGTTCGTGCAGGAGTAAAAGAGCATCTGAGAGAAAGAAAACAGGCAGCAGAGGCTGTTCAGAGAGTAGGGGACAGTGCTAGAAATCTGCAGTCCTTCCAGGGATATGGGTATCTTGCTGCCTTTGCAACAAAAACAGAGAATTAACCACTCCAAGCCTGCCATGTTTTATTCCTTTGCCTAATTCATTCCCCTTTCTTCTTTAGTTCTGCGAGGTCTCTCTGGGGAGCTCTTTCTCCATTGTTTTCAGTTCCCTTAATATTCCTCTGGCTAAATTATTCAGTATGTTTCTCACTCTCCTAATTCTCTCAGAAGGGTCATTGCCTCTTCTAAGACCTTTAGATTGTTCCTTTCCTCCCTTGTCCAGCCTTCTCTTTTCTGCTTGCTTTTCTTTCCTTCATTTTTCCTTCTTTTCTTTCCCATCTCCCTGCTGTCCCTGAATTCATGCGCTTTAAAAATGTGCGTCAATCATGTTTGTCAGAAAAGAAAGTGGAGGCAAGCAGGACTAGTGAGTAGGTACCTTGTAATCAAGTCTGTGGTCTTTCAGAAGAACTTAAACAGATGCTAAATTTTGGTACTTAATCCCCACTGATTTTAAGTAGGATTTAGGGACCTATCTGCTCTGAGTATCCTCTCCCAGGTCAGTATTATTATCTGTCCCATATCGCTGCCACTTACAAAGCCCAGCAGTGAGGCCCAACAAAAATTAAGCCATTAATGACAGAACTGGCCAGAGAACGTGGGCATGATCTCATCATCTGCTGCCTAACTAAATAGCAGTCATGTTGATTGACAGGGATGTCTTATGCTTCAAACCATGGTGAAAAGGTGTTGGGAAAAGAAACTGAGAGGAGAAAAGGACAGATCAATTTGCAAACCTAGACACTCTGGTGATGTAGGACTGCCAGTTTGTGAGTTGCCCAAATTCACTGAGCTCTCAGGACAATTAAGTCTCTAGTACATTCATCTTCCTTTTACCCTCTGCAACATTACTGCAGGGAGAACTGAAGGAAACTGTGATTAGGAACACAGATTTTCCAGCTCCTTTTGTAGTAATGACCCACTTAGCAGATGATACAATCAGGGTATTTACTCTTTTTTTGCTGCTTCCAGTAAAGGATGTTCAAAAGCAAAATACCCATTCACTGAAATTCCCAGTGCCCCACTCACCCAGTACAAAGGGGCTAATCTTGTCCCCAGCAATCCTATTTGTTCAGGTGCAAAGCTAGTGCCTGCTGTAGCTACCAATCTAAATACAGATGTGAGACCTAAAAAAGAAAAAAGAGGACCATTTCTGACAAACCATAGTGAGCCCAAGCAAGCTTCAAGCAAATTAATTGTGGAACAACACAGTGTACAATTTTGGCTTCCTAAAATGGAACATATTCCTTATAAAACGGGCATGCTGTGCAGCACTCTGACATTTCCAAGTGAAACAATAGGACCACTAGAATGGAAAGTCTGCAGGAACGGCAGACAAGGAAAGGAAGTTTAGGTTGAACAAAGGTTTTGTTCATTTTTACAGCCCCTACAGGAAAAGCAGTGCAGTACAGAAGCTGTTAATGATGGGCTGGATTGGATGGCTGAGCCCAGTGCCAAGATCTAAATGTGTTTTTACTCCAACCTCCTCCCCAGCTGTCCAGTTACCCCGCAGAATTCCCAGCTGGTGTGAACCCCAGGGGCTTCTTGGACCAGCTCGGGAAGGGTGGTGGGCAGTCCTGTCTGCACTCGCGCGCCTCTTTCCCGCTTGATAGTGCAACCCGCTCGCACGAAGCAGCAGATCATTAAGCGCTGCCTGCACAACTAGCAAGTTGACCTAAACTCTTGGGCTCTAGGAAGTAGCTGTGCTCTGCTGAGGGCTTGCGCAGGTAACTATGGTAACTCTCCTTCTCCGTTAGGCTTTGAACGAACTGTTCTTAAGTGAAAACAGCTTCAGTCTTCCATTGCTGTTTAATAAATAATCTGCCAGCGGAGGAGAATTCAGGCTCAGAAAAGCTGTGCTTCCTTTCAACTAGGCACTACTGTGAGCGGGGAAATGCAAAAGTAAAATTCAGCAAGCCGCTCTGCAAAATTTCCATGACATGACTTTGTTCCTGCAGCGTGTAAACAAATCACTCACGCACACCCCCACGCTCCGCACGGGGCTGGAGGGCTCGGCGACGCGCTCCTCCGCGCTGCCTTCTGAGCAGGTAAATGCAGAACTGCAGCTCGTGATCTGCTTTTGCTGCTCTGTTGTACTCAAAGTCATTTCTAAGCGGTATGTCATCACTTTAGGTCTACGTGAGCAAGATAAGACATTTCTTTGTATTAGGCTCAGATGGAAAGAAAGGGAGAGCAACTGAGTGGCGCGTTCTGAGATTTGTCATTTGGGACTAACAGAGCAAGATTCAACCTGCGTGGTTCTGTGATATGTCAAAGTGCATCAGGGTCAGAGCATAACACTGCACAGTTCCTGAGTGGGAATGATGTTTACAGGCTTTTCTTTTGCAAGTTCGAATTCTGCCAGGGACATTACATGAGAACTTACAATTTGTTCTTTATAACTAAGAGCCGTTTTGAACAGTGGCCAAGCAGCCTGGGCCAGGTTCTTTTAGACTCTGATGCAGCAAAGTTCTTCAGCAAGTAGCAGCCTTGTGGCCTGACAGGAGTTTTCCGTTGCCCTTGGTAGGATTTGGTTTAACGGGACATCTCATGGGCCTGACACTGGGCCACCTTGGAAGCCTCGGCTCTCCTGCCCCTCTGCAGTGGGGTGAGGGAGAGCTGGCAGAGGTAGCAAGCCCTTGCCATGGCCTTGTCCAGATGCTGTGAACACTGATCGAGACATTCCATTTTGCACATGGCTGTATGACCTTTCCTTCACAGGCGTAGGGCAGAAAAAATAATAGAATAAAAGTGTTGACAGGTCAGTGAAAGGTTCGAGGGGAAACAGGGGGGGCTCTGTTCCTGGGACCTTTTCCATCAAGAGGGAGTAGATATTACAGATGTTTAATGAGGACACATCTAAGCATTTTGAAATTTCACTTCAGCCTGGTTTCCTGACCTGCAAGAAGAGCCCTCAGCCCACCTGTGACCTCCTTCTGCCCTGGTCGAGGACATGCTCAGGGCAGGGAAGGCAGAAGCACTGAGGGCCGCGGCAGGCCCTCGCTTCCCCCACTGCCATCTCACTGTGCGAGCGCGGTCCACACTTGCTTGCCAATGTGCGCCGGGCTCTGCCAGCACAAACAGTGGCAGAGAGCCACGGGGCCGCAGCTCCGTTCGGGAGGAGAGAAACAATACGGGATCAGCTTGGTCCAGAAAGAGCATGGAAGTGGCCAAAGGGGAAGAGAGGATCTGCCGAAACAATGCCCAGGTGAAGGGGATGCCTGGGGAAACCACGTGCTACCTACTCAAAACCCCCAGACTGTTACTCGGAAGAGGTCCTCTGCCCCATCCCATCTGTGTTTGCCAAGGACAGGCTAGATGGTGAGCGCAACATTAGAGACAGCAGGCCCATAAACACTGCCTGGTTCTCTATGACGCTGGCATGCAAAGTAATTAAAAATAACTTCTTTTGTCACTACCCAAATAACTCAGTAGGGCTGAATGACTGTAATCCTATTTGGCTTTTTGTCATTCTAAGTGCTGCTATTACCAGGCTGCAGTTTTGTGATTTGTGGGGAGCAAATTCCCCTCCAAACAAAGGGCAGGCCAGAAGGAAGCGCTGGTGCCCAGGGCCTGGCCCGGGTCCCCTCCAGCTGGGACACAACAGTCGTGTGCTGCTGTGGGCCTGGGGCCACCGTCCACCATGAGATTTGCCTGCAGCAAGGAGCTAAACATTTATCACCGCATTTATGAGCATTTGGGCAAAGCATGTCTTTTTAGGTGAGATAAAGTTTCCTTTAAAAAAAAAAAAAGAGAGAGAGAGAAGAAGGAGAGGGGAAGAGATTCAGAACCTAAAAACTCTAAAACTTAGATGTCTTAATTAAAGGTAAACTTTTGCTTTGGGACGCCTGTGGTTAGAGCTGCAGGCAGAAACCTGACAGAGAGAAAAAAAGAAAATAAGGCTCTTTTTCTTTTTTTTCCAAGTATTCAGTTTGGCCTCAGTTTGAAATGGCTTTGAAAGTGCAGACACCTTCATGTAAATGTTCTTTATAAAAAAAAAAATAACAGTGCAGGACATTTGTAATCCTTCTGATTTAGATGTTTTAATAATGTGTGAGTTTGTCTTGGAAGATGGTGGCTGACCTGGAATTAGAAATATGACTCTGCCAACAGAAGACTAAGATCTCAGACAGAAGACTTAAAATAATAGTATAATATGTGTATGTTCACACACTCACACACACACATATATATACATGTGCTGTATAAACACATTTCTAAATAGTCATAAACTCTATTTAAAAAATATTTTGACCCAATTAAAGTTACAGGTAATACCTGATTGGATTAGACACTACAGAGTAGTATCCATGATATATTCATTTCTTATGCTGGTGGAATTAATTGGGTATTTCAACTTAATTATCTTAGTCAATAGAACTTTCAGTGAAGTGTCTTAAGTGTTCATTGAATTTACTGTAAATTTAATAAGGCAGTGGTTGCATGTTAAAGCTCTTAAACATCTGGATGGGCTGCAAAGTCCATCTCTCCTCTTGGGTAACTAGGGCCTGATCCAAGACACACTGATGTCTTTCTGTTGACTTGAAATCTGGACACAGGTTCCTTGGGGAGAAGGGAGATGGGCTGCAGAGAATAAAGTCAAATGCCCTTGGCTGTGAGCTTCCTAGCTGGCGTGTGCAAGGGAGAATTTTTGAAGATGCCATTCTTTTCTGCAGACACCTTCAAAAAGCCGCAATGGCAGGAAGAACGATCCATGACTCAGGGCTGGGTGATTGTTTATTATGGGACTGGTTATGATTTAAAGTGAAATTTCAGGAGGTTCATCATAGCCTGGGAAGGGAGGCCAGGAGCAGGGTCACACCTAGAAGAAAAGTAAAACAAACACATCAGTCTCTGAAACCTCATGCAATGGAGTGACATATTCTACCTCTACTACAAAGTCTGGCAGAGCTGGTGATCCTCCCTGCACCTCCTATGAGTCATTGTCATGGTCAGAAAGCCAGTGGGCAGGTTTCAGATCACTAACATACTGGGGACCACAAAGAGGCAACTAGCACGTATCACTGGTGTCTCTCCTCAGATTTGAGAGGACTTCTTAAATGGCAGAATGAACAGTTTAGGTTGTGTGATACGACATACTGCCTGTGATAGCAGGAGCCTGGCCATTCTGGCCAGAGGACCTCTCCACCCTGCACCGTCCTTTCTTGCTACAAAGGCTTTACTGCTCGGGAAGCACCACAGCGTTGAGACCGCAAATGTTTTATAGATACGCTACTGCCTAAAAATACAAGCAGGCACCCGGGGGGGTTTCCAAGAGCAGCTGCTTTAGGAGTGGTCCAGAAAGACATATACCAAAATCCTCTCATGAGGTAGAACCTCATGGCACAGACCACATGCCTCAGAAGAATGAGAAGAACTGGAGACAGAAGAGGTGGCTGTAGGCAGAGGATGACCAGCCAGGTACCACGGCTCTGCTGTGGAATGGGGAGCATTCAGAGTGCAAAGGGATGTCCTGAGCAGCCCAACAGTGTGGGCCATGGTGGCCCCTATTGCTTGCTTCTTCCTCCAGCTGGGTTGGCAGTTGGGATACTTGGGAAGGTCCTGGACTCATGCTAATAATTAACATCTCTGTTGCCATGTAAAAGGTAGGTTTTGGTAACCAAAGCAAAGGATTATCTTGGAAAAGCACAGTGCATCCTGCAGTGAGACATGCAGCATCTGAACGTCGGTGTGCTGATGCACAGGCAGCCTCATGCCTCCTGGTAGCACAGTCCCGTACCCCAGGTTGCTCGTAAGAATAAAGCAGGATCCAGGAGACTTTAGCGTATGGACCAAAAGTCGAGGGAATTTCTTCTGTAAAAAGTAGGCAAAAGGCAACAGGAGATGAATAAGCTGCCTGACAGCTGGCAGACATGCAGGCTGTCTGCCATAGATGGTAATATAGGCATGGCAACCGTTATGGCATCCAAAGTCAGAAAAGCAATAAAATACTTTAACCTCTGCTATCCAGGAAAACAGACCTGGGCTTCTGCTGCTCTTGGTATAGAGGAGTCTTGGCAACCACTCCAGAGAGCCCTGCTGAGCTGTGTTTGGGAACGAGGGCTAGGAGAACCTGGGTTGTACTAATTATGCATCCAGCTTGAAAAATTTTGTTACTGTTGTTGTTCTAATGATATGGTTATCGCTGCTGCTATTTTCTTAATGCACAGAGGGAGCCTGGACAGCCGCTCTTTATTTTTTATGTGAATGCAAGCTGCACTTAGATTTTTGTGGAGATCAGACACCAGACACATTCCTACATTCTTGTCCGATGTTCAATATTTTTCCATGAGTCAAGGAGAACAAGAATGGGCATATTGTGCAAATGCAAAACTCTGCCTTTTTAAACTGACACGACGGATTTCAGCCCTGCTTCTTTGTCTCTCTCCTCGGAGCAGGGGCTTTTCAGCCTGCCAGATTCTGTTACTTGCTATCTTTGAAAACAGAGGGAGGGAAAAGTCAGCCCTTATTAATTCACGATCCCAGCCACCTAAGCGTGCTGTATGCTGGGGGACTGCTGCTTTTTTTGCCCCTCGCAGACGGTGAAGAGCTGTTGCTTTCCTGCCAGCTCCGTTGTGTTCTCTTAGTAGAAGACTGCGGCACTAGAGGCACTTTAAAAAGAAGTACAGAGCCTGTTGCAATAAGCCATCCAACAAAAGTTCCTGCTGGAATCCACCCTTCCAGTAAGTGCTGCTTCGTAATCCAGATTTCAGGCTTCAGGGCTGGTTCATAATACCACATTGATACAGGTCAGGGTAGCTGCATCGGTTTACAGCAACAGAAAAATTGGCTCATGCTTGCGTCGGGCGTCAGTGCAGATTCACAGAGAAGGACATTTATGCAGACAAATAATAGCATATATGGGGTCCATGAAGTTTGAATTCCACTCAAGGAGAGTGGCAAAGCACTTTCCTACCTCTGTTTTTTGAAATGCTTGTGAGAGTTGCCTGACTGATGAGCCCTAAAGACTTAACTCATCCGTGCCTGCCAGAGCAGCAACTGCCCTGGAGGCCATCTACTCTGATGTAGTCCACATCCCAAGCAAAACTGCACGGCCTGCCTTTCCAAGGGATTTTGTTGAATATTGGCCACAATGGAGCTAATTCTGTGTGCAAAATCAGATTTTTTTTTCTAGATACAAATCTCTTAGACCTTTTGCAGATATATTAACTGGCCATAACATGCTTCTTTCCACACACTAAATGGAAATAAGCATATAGCTAACAGAGCAGGGCTCGTTTAAGTAACGTGCAGTCAGAGTGTCCCTGAAGTGCTGTGATAATCCTGACTTTCTGATCAGGCTTTCAGTGAGGGGGAAGTTGGTGAGTGCCTTCTGTGCACATTTGACCCAGAGCTTCCTTGCCAAAGCTCATGAAAGAAAGGGAGCACACAAAGGAGGGAAGGAACTAATTAGCAGCAAGAATGAGGTAGTCGTTTGTCCACCAGGAACATATCTTCTACCTCCAGTTTCATATATGATAGTTTGCTTTGCAGCCCTTTAACTATAATGTGTCTAGTTGCACTTTACTAATGCTGTAAAGGTGAAAGGTTTTACATTAATTATTAAAATGAAAAATTACTTTTTTTCAGCCTGATGCTTTCTAAAATATATTAGGTTCTGCATTTCAACACCTAAATAAATTTGTACTTTTCAGAGGTGCTGAGCACGCATCCATGTCTTTTGGAATTTGGCTGGAAAACAGGGCTCGTTGTTAACGTGTTTGACAGTGTCTAAATGCTTGAAGAGTGTTTTTCAGAAAAATAGATGGAGATGAAGTCCTTGTCACGGAACCTGCTCTCTCAAGTGGAGAGAGACAAAGCCCAGTGAAGTCACTTTATAGATGTAGATATATATCAACAGACTTTAGATCAAGCTTAAAGAATGATATAATTTACCAAATCTGCTTCATCTGATGCAAAATTGATTTGCTTGGTTAACCCTTTGATTGTTTATATCAATTAGAGCTACTGACCTGATGCTTTCCCTGAAGGGATCTACATAAAAAGAGAGAGTGGCATTTTTTGTGTGCATTGTCATTTATGTTTTCCTTCTCCTCCTCCTCCTCCCTCACTAGATGCAATCTGGAGGCAAGTCAGATTTAACTATTTGCTCCACGCATGTTACATTCAAAGATTTCCAGTTAGGTATCATTGGACAATCGGGTTTGACTCAGAGGTGCCCAGCAAAAGAATGAGATGCAGTGAACAGACGCTCCCAAAAAGTTACCAACTAGAGAAACAGAGAGAAAATGAGGGTCATCAAAAATTAGAACAATGACCAGAGAGGCTGTGGAGTATCCAAAATTTGCCTGGACAAAGGTCTGAGCAACCACAACCTTATGTAACTTTGAAGCTATCTCTCCTTTCAACACAGTTTGGACCATGTCCTGAGTGATGTCCTGAGATCCCTTCATGCCTCCATCATTTTATGATTCTAAAAGTCTTCTAAGGAACTCTCTGCTAAGGACCTTGTCACAATACTTTTGTTTCTGTGAATAACATAGAAAATAGACAAGAATCAAGTGAGCTCTCTTTTTGCAGTATTAGTGGTCTACAGAGATGGAGTTTAGGAGGCTGGGCTATAAAAAGCAAAGGGTTTCTACTGCACAACTCTTGGTGTGGGGGTTGTTTCCAGGGGCACATATGGACATCTGCAGAGCAACTGAACAGATCTGCTTCCGCCCACCTTCAGTGCGTCATCAAGGTGTAGGCTAAAGCATGATGCAACACCACAGCTCTGCTGGAGTCAAGGGACCCTTCAGAGGACATGAGAGGAAGATGACTCAACCGAGTCATTTTTACTGTGCAGCCAAAGGAACGCTGTTTCTTGTGACTGTCGCGGTACCTGTGCCAAGTCTTGCAGCAGTGCGCTCCTTTGTCACAGGAGCTGTGTCAGGAAGGAGATGCTGTTCCCCTCAGCTGATGCTGAATAGGCCATTTTTTCATTTTGAAGTCCAAAGCCAGAAATTCACTGCATATGCAGGCCTTAGGAGGCCAGTTGTGAAGGACTGAGAATGATTGTTATGTTTTAGAGGCTTAGAAATGCTAATTTTTCAATGCTGTTCCTATTTACAAGAATCTACCCAACATATGATTGATGCATTTATGAAATAAAGTGCATAGAAAACATCAACTATAATGAATCCATTTCTGTTCCCAAAAACATCTGGAAGTATTCTAGTATCCCTTGGGGTTCACCACCACGGTGGATGTGATACTGAGTTGTTTGGGGGTGCAGCCTTGCCCAGAACTAGCTGGGTCAGCTTCCTGAGCTGCTGTGTCTCAGTGGGATTCGGTGACAAGCCTGAGACCAATGACCCCTGTATAGAAAGCTATAGCTGGAGTGAGGGCTTTCACTGCAAAGGCTCTTAGGAGATGGGAAGGCTGCAGAGCCAGAGCCGCTGCAGCGGCGCTTCATCACAGGAGGCCAGGAGGCCTAGCTCTCCTCTCCATACCTCTCCTCAATCCGTGTGAGGGCTCCTGGTGCTCAGGGCGCTCTCCGGAGACACTCCAGCTGTCTCCTGCAGACAGGCGAGGTCCCGCCTTATCCCTTCCCTGTAACACATATAGTCATCAGGTGTTTTTCTTACCTATCCAGTGACCAATATAACACTGTTTCAAATAGCAAAACTCATCAAATAATTTGATGATAGTATCTGGTCCAGAGCTGCGCGAACACTGTCACAGCAGCTTCTCTGTGAAATGCCCGGTAGTGACCATTGGGTTTTGCATATAAAAAGCTCTGGGCTTACATCCGTCAGGCGTTCGTTTCTTACCCCACTGGATTACTCCTTTCTCCACAGGTCAAGAACCCTTGCTTTTGTCAAAGCAAGAACTTTTTGCAAAAGCCAAGCTTTTGCTAATGTTATGTGTTGTTAAATGTTTTCTTTCCAAATCTGTGAGAAAATGAAAGGCAGAAAACTTGTGTTTGCTTTCTTCAATGCCCTCTCCATTCATTTGACAAGTAGCAAACATCTTTCACTTCCCATCTTCACTCCTGTCTCACCTTCTTTTTAAGTATCATCCTGTAACCTTTCTTGTATCTGTTTTGTTTGTTTGTTTGTTTATTTGTTCTACCTTGAAAGTGTCCTTTTGTTACCCTGGACTATTTCTGGTCCCCTTTGTCCACACTGAGTTTTTTTATGCTCCTGGATCATTCCTTACTAAGTGGTTAATTCTTTCCAAACATTTTTATTCGCCTTCTTTGGCCATTTTCTTGTTTTTATATTCTTTCAAAGTTCTCTTAAAATATTATCAAGACACTACTCAAAGAAAGGCCAGCTGATGGAAAATCCACTGAGTGACAACATGTTCAAGAGAATAAGTCACTCAGGGTTCCCATAATCTACTAATGATGTCTCACTATCTCAAACTCCTTTTTATGATTCATTGCTATTTTGTGATTCTAGTTGTGTTTTCAGACTAAAACTGAAATTCAGGAGTACAATTAGTAGTAATATGATAGTAAGTGATAAGACTTCCATTTTTGCAGTTTTCTTCGAGACTTCTGAAGTATGGGAACTGCAGGTGTTACAAAACAAGACCTGTTCTAATCCTTTGTGGCGGCTCATCAGTAGTAATGAAAAGTATTTCAGGGAAGGATATGCAGTTGCTAGGTCTGCAAGTACCGACCACCTCCTTTTCCTTCTTGCCTCTTTCTTCCCTAGCTTGATTTGAATCTGGCTGTTTAACATTTCACATGCCTTTCTCAATATTTTGTGATCACCACCTATCGTAAGTCTGCATCTTCCCATTTACAAAAAAATGTCCGGTCCATCTTTGAATCTTGCTGAGCTCTGGATCTCTGCCATATAGTTCCACAGACTCTACTAGTGTTGAAATAAAAAGGTTATTCTTCGATTGGGATTGAATTTACTGCTATTTAAATTTGCTAGATACTGTCTTGATCTGTAGTTAGGACACAAACAGAAGATCCTGGGGTTTATTTTTTAGATTTACTTCTATAAATTTCTGTTTTACATGTCCCTTCCATTGTCTAGTCTCTTCATAGAATAAACCTTTATGCTCTTAAATCATTGTTGGCTCCAAAATCTGGTAATGTTTTTGCCTGTTCTGCTTGTACAGGTCAAGTTCTTATTCAGGGGCATTTGGCTGGTCTTGTCACTGCTGGTTTAAGCTCAAGTGTTTGAAAATGTCTATTTAGTACTGCTGTTAACTTCAGTCCTCCCTAACAGGGTGAATGCGCATGCTGGGGAGACACAGAGGACCATATAGGTCCAACTAAGTTATCAAACTAAGGAATGCAGCTCACCTGAGTTCCTCTCTAGGTGTGCCCTTTTACCACAGGTCCTAATTTAGGACTTGGTCCTAAGTTTCACTTCTCCATCAGAGATTTTGTTGAAGGATCAGGACTCCTTCCTCCGAACAAGAAGTCATTTTTGTTGTAGCTGTCTTAGCTATTGTTGACTTAGCCCAAGGAGTGGAAGGCGCTTCTTCAAGCTGGCCTACCTTGACCTGTCTGCTGGAGCCTGTTTGATACTGAAAGCATGACTAGGTAATATGTTGAAGGGATAGATTTTTTTTTTCCAATTGACAAGCGATGACTGTATCTCCTGTGAACTGTAACTCACCCTGCAGAAGACCTCAAGGCCAAACAGTTGGCGTTAGTGTCCTGTGTGACTCATGTTGATTTGCAGGAAGAGCAAAACAGTCTAAATATTTCCTTGTTTTCCAAGGGCTGGATGTCTGCTGTCTTCCTCTGTTGACTGAGCATTTGAAACATAGTGCTGCAGAGAAGATGGTGCTTAGGTAATAAAAACCCACGTGTGGGCATGGATGTGTGCTGTAATGAAGCTACAAAAGCCTCTGCACAGCAAGCTCGGAAGGGATGCTGGGCAGAAAACTAGGACCAGATTGCACTCAGCAGTCTTTCCTTAGGTGAAATCTGCTATACCATTGATCTCTAAAAGGCAAGTCAAATATCAGCAGCCACATTTTTATGGATTAGGAGCTTCCTGTGCAAGACAGTATGTGTTTTTAATACTTTAAGCTGACTTATGAAACTGGTAAACAATGTGGAGGGTGGTGTTGGATGACCTCTTTTACATGCCTGATCATCCTGTCAACATTTATAATGCATTTGATATTTCCTTCTCATCAGCACAGGATCAGTTAAGCAGTCGCATTTCCCAAAGCTCAGGTTGCATTATGCTTTGTTCCACATTTCATGGTAATAAACGTTGACATAAATTTCTGTAGTTTTCACATAAAGTGATTGTTAATTTATTCATGGTTGGAAAGGATCTAAAAAAAAAAAAAAAGAGAAAAGAGATTTCTCTAGAAGACAAATACATAGCTTGCAGGATAAGAATTACAGATCTTTCATGCCTATTTGTTTTGCACACGGTAATGACTGCTACATTATGATTAGCAATCTTGACCTAGTTAAAGTGCTATTGTTTCTCTGTGTTCCTATTCTTTTAAAAGACTATGGCTAGACATGGTATTTTATAATCCATCAGATGTAAAATCTGCATAAAAAATATAATTATTGTGCTTCAGCAACTTGGACCAAAGCCCTGATGTTATATTTCTAGGCAGTTCACTGTGAATAATATAGATACATTTTTAGGTTGGTCTGTTCGGTTGGCAAGATATGCTGTTTTTCCATAAGCCAAGGTAAATTGTAGGATTTCTAACATACTGATTACTATTCCAATCTTGTTCTCCTGCTAATGAGAATTAAGTGGATACTTGTCAGCCAAGAAACATCCTTATTTGTTACTATAATTTCAGATTTAGTGGCACCTATTACAGTAAACAAGGAGAAAAACTTGCATTACCTCTTAGTCAGCCTTCCTGATAGCGGTGTTTAAGCTTAAGGACCAACCAGAACAAGATGCCTTGCAGAGACACCAAATCTCTGCCCTAAAGCACGAGGAGGTAGGTGGGAAGGCTGGGGCTGTGCAGAACAAAATCTGAACGGCAGCCCCAAGCCACCCTGGCTCTGTATGAGCCTCTGAGCAGGCCGCTTTTGGGACCACAGAGAAGAGACACCTGGCCCTGATTCTATGCAAAGCAGCTGGGGGCAGGAAGCAGCATTTCCTACTCTTGCGTAGCTCAGGAGGCCTGCCTTGACCAGAGCTTGAAGCTGCACAGCTCATGGACCTCACCACCTCTTCGTGCTGCTCTCCACTGCTTGCTAAATCCAGGGCTTCAGTCCTGTATGGAAAGATAGTGTTGTTTCCAAGATCAGCTTCCTCCAGCAGATTGGACTCTCTGAACTTGCAGTGCTAAAATCTCTCTGAAGACAGGACTTGAGTTTTCAGTCGCATCAGGTGGAAGTTGCCAATCGAGACAAAAGATTAAAAATAAATATCCTTGGCTTTGCATTCAGTGCAGCAGAGCCAGGCTAGGGAGGCTCCTGCCCTTACTCAGAGTAAGAGCCTGCTGATTAAATCTTCAGAAGAGACACGAGAGCGAAGCAGCTGCTGCTGTGGCTCCGAGTCACACAGCTCTGCCCTGTGGACAGGGAAGAGCAGGAACTGCCAAAGCTGGCAGATGATTTCAGTAGCTGTGTAGAAGGGATAGTGGTGGGAAGCTCTGTTGCCTGCACCCAACCACGTGCATCTGTAGCAAGAAATGAACTGTGAGGAGGCACATGCAATTGCAGCTTTGGGAGAGGTGAAGCATCAAGTCTATGTTTTCAGACCAGGAGAGAGATGTCTCATCCTCCCTTATCCAGGAAGAGGTAAGACTGTGCTCAAGGACCAAACCCATGCGGAGAGGGGTCCCTGGCATGGCTCAGTCCGGGTCCTGGAGCAGGTGGCATGGCAGGAGGTGGGCAACAAGAGTGGAAACCACTGTGTGATAAAGAAGAGCCGCTGTCATTCAGGTTCAGCCCCTACTGCTTTGGGTGGCTCCTTGGGAGCAGGTCTGGCTAGGCCTGCCCTGCCTGCAGCTCGGGCCTTCCAAGGTGCTTTCACAGCATAAATAAGAAGCAGCATTCAGCATGTTTTCCTCCTTTGGAACAAAATCCTTTTTTTTCCTCTTTTTTTTTTGGCAACCTTCATAGTTTGCATATTTTTGGTATTTTTCATGTAATTCCTTTACCCCTTCCCCTCCCCAGACACATGAAGGATTTTGTTTACAGTGCAGCCATAGATACAATCAGCACACATTGTGAGAAAGTCTTGGAAGTCCAAAAGGGACCTTTTAAACTGGATTTGATGGCTGCTTTTATAGTATAAGCATAAAATTCAAAGCATTTTTTTTTAAACGTCAAGAGTGTTCCTCTGCATGAATTGCTAGAGCAGGGCCCACCTCACAGGCAAAGCATGAGAAGTGCTTTGGGTTTAAGCTGCTCCACTCTGCAGCTCAGGCTGCTGCAATGCACAGCCCAGCATCAGGCGATGCCTTCTACAGACTCAGCTCAATGGAGACTTAAAAAAAATTCTGGCCCACTGATATATGCCCTAAGCCCAAGAAATAAAGCAACTTCTAAGTGAAGTCCAACAGAGGAAGCACACAAAAAATAAGATTCTCAGTGATACTAAAGCCAAATATTCCTTAATCTTTTGCCCCTGTGGCAGCCAGATTCTTTCCTTGGCCATATAGTCCCTGTGGAAATCTGCAAAGGTAACTGATAGAGGTCGGACAGAGAACTGATAAAAACGTTTTTAAATTTGGAAATGCATGTGGGAGGAGAATCCTCAATTTCTCATTGACAAATTGTGCTCTTGCAGGGGGAAAAAAAAGTTTCTTTCCGTTTTCTGAAAAAAAACTTTTGAAAAAGGAAAACATAAATAATCCTCAGCAAAATCATCTACTTTTATATTCAGTAAAAAAATAAACTGACCAAAGGGGAAGGTGAAGTAAATGAGCTGGGATTTTGCCAAAAGAGATAAAGGGTTTGAGAGCAGGTTTTCATGAGCCCAGGTTATTGGCTTGGTGAATCCCTGCTGATTTGGACTGGTGTCAGGGGGCCCTAGAGAAGAGGCTGTCTCTCTTAACCCCCTTTTAAGATTCAGAATAAGTCTTCAATAGGAATTAACTGTCCTTCGGCGTAGGACTTAGCATCACACTGTGCCATTTAAACTAGTCCTCTCTGGAGTGCTGCTCTCCGTTGCTAATGGCCCTGAGCAGTTTGTGCAGCAGCAGCCCCGCGACATCTCACAAACGGGATCTCCACGGGTTTAGATTAGTTAGATTAACTTCAGAAAACTGATGCATCCAGCACTTTCCCACTCACAGTGCATGAGTGCGTGCTGACTCACAGAAGCCTCTTTATCAGAAGGTCTTGCAGTGATGCAGCCTGCCAGGAAAGGCATGTATCCTTTGATGGTTCATAAAGCCCTGCCTACCTCCTGCGGGTCGGAGCTGTGCACAGAGGACTTCTTCCTCTTCTGAAGACTGTCATGTCACACATTTCCCATCACAGGCAGAGTCTTCCAGTATTACACAGTTCAAGTGGTTTGAGCTGTACAGGCACAAAAACCTCTGAGCTGAGGAAAGTGCCCGTGTGTAACATGCATAGGAACTTGTGCTCTACATTTACTGACCCAGATCAGTCCTGGCTTGCAAATTTGGAATAGATGGAGCTTGAAATCTGGCAAGCTCTTTTCTTCCCCGCTCAAGAGACCGTGCTTTGCTTGGGGAAGAGGGCTTTGGATGCTGAAAAAGTTATCAGCAGCTGAAAAATATGCTAGAAAATGGTAGAGATTTGAGTGATCAAACCCTTCTCAGTTCCCTCCTGAAGATAAAGTGCACACAATACGCAGATGCCAGTGCGCTGTAGAAGGCCAGTTTTAGACAAGCCGGACAGGCTTGTCGTGTGTGTTGTTCATCTCACTGGAACGAACACAGGCCAGTCCACCAGCAACCTCCCTGCTGTGCATCTGCTGACGTGTCAGCAGAGGCAGGGAGAGGGGGCTCCATCCCTGTGCGCTGCTCACATCCTCCCCATGGGCTCTCCTCCCCATCCCTGCCTAGTGAGGAGATAAGGGCCTTGCCAGTAACCTCCATGAAGTCCTCTGCGAGGCTCGTGCACATCTACAGCTCTGCTCTTTGTGCATCTTTTTTTTTAAAGATGGAGGTATCTACTGACCAAGGTGTTGTCAGTGTTCAGAAGGCAATGTTTGCAAGGAGCAGTGCAAAATGCAATGCAAGGAGCAGTGCAAAAAGTCAAACTTGTTGCTTCTTCATAAATCCACAGTGCTCTTTTTGGTGGGCTTTTTAGCAGAGCACAAGTAGTGACAGGCAGTGTCTGCCCCAGTCCTCCAATCCATGTTCCAGACCCAGCATCAGCATCAGAGGGTGGCAGGGGAAGGAGTGCAGGAAGAGTCTTGGTCATGGGAAGGTTGAGACCTTGGTGCTCTCACTGTGTCTGCTGCTGACTTGGGCATGACATTATATAAACCTTGTGCCTCACCCATCTCTGCTTGCAGTTAATTAAAATACAGTTAGTTCGAATGCAGAAGTAAAATAGCTATCATGCACAGTGTTGTGTGACACCTGCATTTTTAATTTCATCAGAAAGCCTCATGCAGATGCTTTGGAAATATGAAGACATTTTAAACAGCTCCCCTCTGATTCAAAATGTCAACCAAAAGCAAAATCAGCTCAGAAAGGCATATTAACCACACAGAACACATACATGCAGAGGATATATATATTATTCATTACCTGTTCAGCCTTTCTGTCAGCAGCATATCTGAAAGCCAAATGTGCTGTGAATTGGTGTATTCTGATGATTGGGGACTTCCCCATTTCCCAGGAAGATGAATTTTGGGGCATGAGAATGATTTCTAATAAACACAGTGATAGCAGAGATGATGGTAAACGGAAGTGCTGCTTACCTTTTCCTCCCTCCTCCCCCAAAGGAAAGTACAGTGACTCATGTGTCAGAAGGAACATGCTAACCAAAAGACAATCCATGCACTTTGTAAATGACCACCTAAAAAACCCTCCCTTGGGACAGCTAATAACAATTAGTCACTCTTGAAGGCACAGAGGCTGTGGGCTTCTACAGATCGGCACCAACAGATCTTTCATTTAAAACGAAAACATGAATCTCTAATTTGAAAGCTACCCTGGAAATTGCATTTGAGATATGAGTTTTTCTGTCTCTGAGAAATTATAAGCCTTTGCTCTGAGGGGGAAAATCAGTGAACTACTGATGCAATGGAAGGATGGTTGTGGACTAAGGAAATATGTACTTGCTTGTCAAGCCCTTTTCAAGCAACTTGCAGGTATTCACTCTAGAATGAAAGTGTTTACACATGGAGTCACCCTGGAAGAGCTCTCATATATACATATGTACATATATACATATATATATACAGAGAGAGAGAGAGAGAGACATACCTGAAGGACATAGTTCATAACTGACAGTCATATGCCCATGGACTTCTCTACATGAAATGACATAAATGAAATCACATGAATCATCTACATGAAATCACATAAATAATGTGATTTTGAGATCTCATAAATCACCACAAATCACCCTTCTTCCCATAACATGAAACCTGGCATCCTCTAACGCTTCCTCTGCCCCGCCACATTGTCGCAAGATCCCGTAATCGTAGCGGGCACTGATTCCTCAGTGATACCCTAGGTACTGTCAGGTGGTGGGGTCCCACTGTCTCCTTAGTCCAGGCACTGCGGCACAAGTGAGTAAAAGGCAGCAGAGGAGCAGGGTTTCCTGTTGGAGTTTCCTGACACTGCTCGCACGTTGGGTGCAGCTGAAACAGCAGCCGTGCCTGTGTATTTAGCTAGATCTGCATTCGTGTGCATTTGCTAAGCCTAGTTTGGGGCACGAGCCTTTCATGTAGAGGGCTAAAGATATGACAAGTGTGTTTGTTTTTAGGTGATTTTTTTTTTTTTTTATGAATTGTGCTTTTGAAATTCGAAGTGACTGTACTGGAGGGTATATGAACGGAGTCCAATTTTTTCAGCTCCTGCAACTGCACTGCTGTTTTCCGTGCGCAGGAGGAGTCTGTGGGCACAGCCGTGGTGGGTGAGTCTGCGCCGGGTAGACAGGGCTGTGAGCCTGAGTATACCCACAGGGCTGTGAGTAGATCAAAGTATCACTGTAAATGTTCAGGGAAAAGGAAATACAGTTATGTTTCTCAGGGCAGTGCTGCCTATACGAAATGTTTTATAGCAGATGTTTCAGAATTGAAACAATTAGGGCTTAATGTATTAATAGACGTATCTGAAAAATAACCCAGCAGTATATGATGGATCAGCTGATACCTGCTGATCCAACTGATCAGCAGATACTGGTTGATGTGGCTCCAGTGGATTCATTTCAAGATTTGAACATAGTTTTACTGGTCTCCAGCCAGTATAAGCCATGATGAGAGCAGGATGCCTAGATCTCATGCATATCTTTGCAACTTCTCTTACAATCTTTGGACTGTACAGTCAAAAATTACCTTTTGAGTTAGATACCAAAATTGCGGAAGTGATTCCACTTCATAGGATAGGTACAAGGGCAGATTTCATGACTTCATTAGCCTTCGATGTCTTGAAATGCTTTAGATCTATTTCTGGTGCACTTAGATAGGAGGGAGATATGTCCTAGGCTTTGTCAGCTATGGGTACAACCACTTCCCTCCACCTGCATGTGCAGAGAAAAGGGGACCCTTGAGCTGTGATCAATAGTTGTCAGTCAGTGCTGCCGTAAAGGTGCTGTCCCGTAGCCACTGGGGCAAGGATAGTGGTGGTGGGGAGATTAAAACAAGATGCCTTGTTACCACATGTCTCATGACAGCTTTGTTTAGTTCCATTGGCACTCGTCCATTGTCTCATTCTACCCCAAATAGCGTTCCATACTGGGCAGTGTTCACTTGCTTATTAACTTTTGTGCTGCCATTCAGAGAGACCTAGACGGGATGGAAAGTTGGGCAGAGAGGAACCTCATGAGGTACAACAAGGACAAGCACCTGGGGAGGACACCAGTACAGATTAGGGGTTGACCTGCTGGAAAGCAGCTCTGTGGAGAGGTACTTGGGAATCCTGGTTGACAGCAAGTTAACCATGAGTCAGCAGTGTACCCTCATGGCCAAGAAGGCCAACGGGATCCTGGCTGCATCAGGAGGAACGTTGCCAGCAGGTCGAGGGAGGGGATCCTGCCCCTCTGCTCAGCTCTGGTGAGGCCGCACCTGGAATACTGGCTCCCCAGGACAAGAGGGATGTGGAGGTTCTAGAGAGGGTCCATCACAGAGCAACAAAGATGATTAAGGGCCTGGAACATCTATCTTATGAGGAAAGACTAAGAAGCGAGCTGGGCCTGTTTAGCCTGGAGAAAAGAAGGCTGAGAGGAGATTGGATCAATATGTTCAAGTATCTGAGGGGTGGTTGTAGGGAGGATGGGGCCAGGCTGTTCTCTGTGGTGACCAGTGACAGGAAAAGGGGTAATGGGTGCAAGTTGAAACACAGGAAGTTCCATCTCCATGTGAGGAAGAACTTCTTTGCTGTGAGGGTGACAGAGCCCTGGCACAGGCTGCCCAGAGAGGTTATGGAGTCTCCTTCTCTGAAGATCTTCCAAACCCGCCTGGATGCCACCGTGTGCCCCGTCCTCTGGGTGTCCCTGCTGGAGCAAGGAGTTTGGATTAGATGATCTTTAGAGGTCCCTTCCAACCTCAACCACTCTGTGATTCTGTGAACTTGAAAGTTCCTTCCATAAGCATCAAATAGCTTGGCTCTTCAGTGTCATCTAATGATTTTCTCTCTGCTTCTTTCAGCTCCAAGGCTCCTTGAAGAGAAAGTTGGTGGTAAATCTGTCACCTGTCAACAACAAGAGGCCCAATGGTGTTTCAGAGAGCTCTTTCCTCGACATTAAGAGGATAAGAGTGGGTGATAATCTCTCAATGGGACAAAGTGGACATCATGTTAACAATTGCCAAAGCCAGTCAATGTCAGGAACTATGCCTATGGGGCAAGGAACACAAAGAAAGACTAGCAACTTAGCAAACAATACACATCCTAGTGGGAATGGTATGTTTAATATGGCTTTGAAAGAGGTAAAAAAAGAACCAGGAGAAACCATGTCCTGCAGCAAACATTTGGATGGCCAGCTGTCCCATGAGAACCTGTTCCCTAACAGGTATGGGGAAGACTCAGGGGAGCAAATGATGGATCCAGAGCTTCAGGAACTATTTAATGAACTGACTAACATATCAGTGCCACCAATGAGTGATCTTGAGCTGGAAAATATGATAAATGCCACCATAAAACAAGACGAGACATTCAACATTGACCTTGGGCAGCAGAACCAGAGGGGTCCTGTGAGACCTCTGCAGATGGAGAAGATGGTTATAAAGACTGAATATGCACCAGGCATGAATCAGGCACCTGTGGGCTCCCCTCAGATGAGGCCTTCTTCTACAGGTCCAGCCTTCACTATGGCCACCGCTGCCATGTCCACCTCCTCACCCATCCCTTCGGTGCCTCAGAGTCAAACACAAGTATCACAGGTTTCTTCTGTGTCCAGTCGACCATTGCCTAACTGGCAAGAGGTGTCTCATGCACAGCAGCTCAAGCAGATAGCAGCCAACCGGCAGCAGCATGCCTTGATTCAGCAGCAACAGCAGCAGCAAAACCAGACAGCCAATTGGTCCACCTTGTCTCCATCTGGACCTTCTCCTGGACCCTTTGTGCAGGAGAAAATCCCTAGTCCTTCCTTTCGTCAGCAGCAGTTCAGCCCACAAAACTCAGCAATGCTCGGGGTACCAGTGAATGGAAATCAGTCAAAAGGGATGAACAATTATGTTTATAAACCAACGACACCCCAAAGCAATCCCATGGACATAATCATGCAACAGAAGCCTCAGGACCTCAACAGAAACTTTATCAACAGTGCTCAGCCACCCCTAGAGCAGCATCACGGCAACACAAAGCCTTTATTTCATTTTAACTCAGAGCAAACAAACCAGCAGATGCCTTCAGTTTTGGGTTCCCAAAGCAAGCCTACTCTTCTGCACTACACGCAGCAGACCCAGAGCTCAGCCCCGGTGCAACAGCCGCAGCAACAGCCGCAACAACAGCCGCAGCCACAACCTTCTCAGCCTCTCCCAAACCAGCCTCTTCAAAGACCACCCAATGTACCCCTAGCCATGCAGCAAAAAATGATGCTTCAGAAAATGCAGCAAAGCCAGCAAATCTCAGGTTTGCAGTATCCAGTCTCTCAGCAGCATAGACAGGTAAGACAAGTTCCTCCTCATTTGTAATAGAATTGTTCCAATGTGGAAGCAGAAATGTTCCTCCAGGAAGTGTGCAGGTGTGGCAAGTAATGACCATCTTGAGATATGCTTCTTCAGGGCTGGTGATGCCATGTTTAGAAGGTACTTTGTCAGAGCTGTCGGTGACATATTTAGTGCTTATTCAGATTTATCATGAATGCACACTGAAAGGAATCTAGAGAAAGGCATGTCCACAACATTGTTTTTTCTTTAGCCAATAGAAGGAATATGCTACTGCATAAAGGTGAAATAATAGTACAGAAATAAGATTATTTGAGAATCTTATCTCAATTTTCTAGCTTACAAAATTTTAGGCTGTTTTGAATGGTGATATTTTAACAAATTCTTGTATAATCTAAGATTGTGTGTTTTACACCATTTTTATGCCATCATTTTCTTTAGGGAGGCAGGGTTAGGAAATAAATTATGCTTTTAGATATCTTTTGACTCACATGACAAAAATACTGTTTTCACATTTATTATCTATTTGGCAAAGAAAAACTAAGACTTATCTGTGAGCTTCATAAACACTCATCACACTTCTGGGAATAATCTGTGGATAAAATACATGCTTAGGTATGAAGGTGAAGGCTGTCACAGATGCATCTACAGTTATGTATCATGTGGCCAGCGCCCAAGGTTTCATCATGAGACACGGTGCTCTGCTATAGTGGTTGTACTCAGTTATGCTACAGAAGGTCACTAGTGTGTCCACATCCTAAGTTTCAGACCTGCCAATTGAAGTTGAGATATGGAATCTCTCTGTAACCCAAGAACTCAGAAACTAGAAAAAAATGGGGAAAAAAAGAAAGGAAAACAAAGAGTGGTATATTTTATCTTGTGATGTTTAAGCTAATCTTGGAAGTTTTGGTGGGGCTTTGTTCAAATCATTTGATGGCACAGAATGACAATAGAGGTATACAGATCATTACTGAATTTCTTTTATATGAAAAGAACTCAAGCAAACTACTGAAAAATGAAACCCTAAATCTTCCACTGAAAAGCAACATTGTGAATGAATCATTCAGAACTGGATTTTCTCAGCCAAACTAGAACAGTCTAAAGTTTTTAGAAACGTAAAGTAAATATAGTTGTACGCATAGAAACCTTTCTCTGTTTAACGTTTTTAGATTCCCTGGTTAACTAATAGTAGATCTTTCCAACAAATAATTCCCTTTTCAGAGGTCTCACCAAGTGCTACATTTAGGCAGCTTGGGTGAGGAGGGGTTGCCGTGTGGGAAGGGGCTGGAGAACAAGCAGCCATGGGAAGCAAGCAGAGCCTTGTTGTTTCACAGGAGGCCTTTCTGGCTATTCTATACTCTTCTGGGGCCACTATGTGCTGTCTTCATAGGAGCATTTCCCCATTTGCTTAATAGACTGGCAGGCAGATGTATTTTAGCAGTTCCTTCAGCCATAGTGAAGCTTCCAGCAATCTGTCAGCACAGGAGAGACAGGCAGGACTTTTGCAAACTACTGTTTTTCTGAAAAATATGCAAGGTCACATTCTGGAAGGCAATAAAAACACTGCTTGAGGCACTGTCAGTTCCATGCTCTGTGTCCTCTTACACTGCTGTGAGTGAGCCACCAAGATGGTACTTGGCAACATGGCCACAGTAGTACTTGCAAGATTTATTGGGAGTATAGTGGGATTTCTCACCTGTGCAGCCAAAAGATCTTTCAGATCTTAGGACCTTAGGTGAGATTCTTAGGAAACTTTCCCTAAATGAACTTTGCTGAGTGCCAAACTTCAGATATTACACGAAGGAGGGACTTCTGCATATCATCATGGACCTCTCCAAGTAGCTTTCCAGAGTCTCCTATCACCTCACACCACTTCCCAGTTCAGTCTGCAGGATGTGGCTACCCTGACCCACAGCATAGCTGTGACGCTTGAAAGCTTTGTAGACAAAGATTACAGGGATTTTGCAGCAAAAGCACTGTTCTGTGCTCTAGAAAGGTAAATGGATTTTTTAAGATCCTTACCAGCTGCTCCAGAGTTCTGCTGAAATGCAGGAAATCAGGGAAGTCTCTCAGGAGTGTTCTGTAGCTGCAGGAACGATACTGAGTAATACAGATGGTCTGTAAATTGCAAGATTTTGGATTGGCTTGAACATGACTGTTCACCTGGCCACATCTATGAATTCTGTGATCACTATTAATAGAGTCTACCTGTGCGACTGCAGGAGCATGTCCAGCTTTTAGTCAGGGCTTGCATGTCCATCTTGTAAGTATCTTCACCTTGGCTCTTGGAGTTCCAGGGAGGGCAACATTTGCAGAGTGTGCCTCCAGGAGACTTTAGTTTTCCATGGTAATGGAAATCCTGAGAGTCTTAGGAAGTCTGAGAGCTGTGCAAAAGTCTGTTATATCTGCAGTCCTGGCTTCACCAAGACATCTACCAAGATCTATCCTAATGCAAAACTCCTTTAATCTAATTTATATAGGAACTGATACCCACATTCGAGTTACAACGTGGACGTCATTTCAAATCGGTTTCTGATACACTCACTTTGCAATGAGAGAACATGTAAAATCTGTGAGGTAGAGTCAGGTTCTGATGATTCTCCTGTTTCATCCCACCATTACCAAATTTGCAGGTTCTGACTGCTTCACTTCCTACTTCCCTCCAATTCTATCAAGTCCACATGTACAAACTGTTTATAGATGAGATCAGCCCTGTCCAACTTGCCTTGCTCCCCTCTTAGTCACCCCACCTAACAGCCTTACGTGGTGTCTGAATATCAAAGCCCATCAGAATTTTGATGAAATATGGATGGGGCACAATTTGGAGAAAAATCCAGACCTTGCATTAATCTGAGATGCCACCAGGGAGACTGGTTAGTGCAGTCAACTGAATAGGGTATCCTGTTTTAGCTAGGTTTTGGTACACTGCTGTATGATAACAGATATTAGCCAGGCATTTATTAGTGTCCCAAGTACAGAGCTCTCTTCCCCATAGATGCACTCTGAATGTTAAATTAGTCCTTAACATTGTCATGCCAGTAAAGACAACTAAGGACAAAGTAAGCTCATAGGTCAAGTCCTGCTAATTTTAGCAATGAGGACATCACAACATCACCTTGTTTAATCTGCATCCTCTTCTTTCCTAGAGCATAGTTTCCTACCTCTGAGGAGTTCTACTCATCATTAACAGTGATGCATGATTAATTACCAGCATTTACTAATTAACCTCATGATTAATATTTATTTTCCTCATGCCCTGTTATTTTTTTCATGAGAAATCAGGATTTGATTCTGCTAGATTTTGCTCAGCTCCTCCTGAGATCCCAGATGCATCTGGACTACAAGGACCACTGAAGAGCAGGGTGGAATGCTTTGTCTATAAAATCACATTGTTAGTTGAATAAGCCCACTTTCAGAATCTCTATTCCTTAGGCTTTAAGGTAGCCAAAAAGCATTTGATCTTGACTTTATCAGTCCCGGCTTGCTAAATGAAAATGTAGGGAGGTCTTATAATTTTTCTGCTTGTCACAATCACTTTGCATCAAATTGGAGGGAGTTTGTAGTGGGATTTGCTAATTAGATGTCTTTTGCCTGTAGGGAAAAGTCATAAAAATGATGGAAATCATCTTGGCTTTCTGGAAGAAGGTTGAATTGAATGAAGGTTTTGTTTGCTTCTGGGTTTTATTCTTCATTGTTGTGGGCAAGATTAACCTTTCCATTGTCTCCCAGAATGCAACATATGCACAATCACAGAAAAATTCTTACGACTTCAGTATTCTCTTTGTTTAGGAGATAATCAGAACCTCCAAATTTTGCTCAGTTCAAATGAGGTTTTCAATGCAGAACCTGAGAATCTGTGACTCTGTGTGAGGAGAAGTCTGAAGTCTAACTTTCTCTCCTGAGAGAAACATAATACAGTCATTGAAAGATGATTCCGGAGTAAGACAAGGTATTTGAACAAAAAAAAAATGGTGGTTTTGACTAGCATAAGAAGTTCTGCACATATTTTAAAAGTGTTTGATCAGCCATGTGACTTGCTCAATATGATTCATCAGCTTTCTATCAAGGAGAAGTCAGAAAAAGAAATGCCAGTATCTACCAAATAAAATATTATTCATCCCCTTCTGTTTTTGACCTAAAGCCAAATTAAATTCAGAGGTTTCAAGCAAACTTTCTCTCCACATTTTTTTTTAATTCAAATTCATTCACTAAAGGGAGGGGAGAAACAAGGCTGAGCTCATGAGAGCAGGAACCCTAATGGTCTTAGGCCCCCATATGTAGTACATGTAGACATGTGCCCATGGGCCACGAGAGCCCTATTTAGTCTCAGTTTTAGGAACCAGCATAAGGGAAGGGAATCATGAGAACTTCAGCCCCCCGCTTTGCCTGAACAACCAGTGGTCCCTGCTTTGAAGCACCACTGTACTATCTGTAGTAACCTTGTCTGTCCCTGTTATTTCCTAATCTTTTTGAGGATGGGATCATCTCAACTTTTTTTTTTTTTTTTTCCCCTAAGAATCCAAGAATGTGACATGATTAGTTGCAATTTGGGGTATTTTTGCCCTTACTTGCCCTTTTTGGGACATGCCCTAGATCATTTTCTTCACCAAGTCCTAACAGGCTCCTTAAAAATCCAACCAGTCTTCCTCCCTACTGAACTCTGAGCAATCCCTTCTCTATTACTGTCTCCAGGCACAAATATCACACACTTGGCTCTTGCCTCATGTGCTCCCACACCAAGGCTTTGATGCTTGCAGTATGTGACGGCTGCTTCACAACCCAGTGAAGTAGCGTGTCCACGTGCGGCCACAGAGCTGGAGGGAGGTGGTAGGGCAGCACTGCACTGCCCTATGGATGAGCCACTGCACAGGGCTCATGTGCAGTGGCTCATCTGTGTGTAATGGAGCCCACTCCATTACATCAGCCCTTTCAGATGCCCAGAAAAAATCAGAGCTTAGCTGATATATATGCATCACTCTTAATATCTCCAAGGGATACAGATGGTAGTTCAGCTAACCTGGCAACTCTGCGGAAATGCTGAAATAGATTCTCATCTTACCCAGGGTAATTTCATTTATTTCGGTAGGAAGTAAGTGGATTTGCAGCACCATAGTAAGCAGCAGGATATGGTCTTTTACCTTTTTTGTTGTTGTTGTTGTTGTTAAGCACAGGCTGCATTCAGTTTTTATAAAAAGCTAATGTTAAACTGTCAGGTGCTTAGTGTGCCACACAAGGAAGAAGCATCAGGAACAAAATTGTTAATGACTTCTTTGAAAGTGCAGCTAGCAGGACTCTTGTTATCTTTCACTGCTGAGTGATAGCTTACACTTCTAATTCAATCCCTAATATTTCTCAAAGAAAATGTGGCTGCCTTGGATGATTCATATGAAAACAGCATTTTCATACACCATTGTGTTTAACACTACAGAAGGAAAGATCACATTTTGATGAGGCAACCTCTATGTTTTCAGGCGTGAAGGAATTATTTTGCAAATATTTGTGAGGGAAAGAGAAAACCTAGAGTGACTTGTGGTAATTGGTACAAACCAAGATTAAAATTTGACTTAGATCACAAATAACAACGATTCCAGACCTTTGGAATCTGTAATAATAGAAACTGTTCCATAGTGTAAGAAAATAGCAATGTGACCTTTCTTTCAACGCTCACTATAAAAATAATATTTGGATGACAGCTTTTCTTGATAGCTCCATTTTGGTTGCATTCCTTCATGCAATAGATTCTGTGTTAAATGTTCTGAATAAAAGTATGAATATGTCCCAATAACTGCTATCAGTTGCGTGATTATAGATGATTTATGAACATGAAATCAAAGAAAAAAATGTCATAAGTTCATGTACTGTTATGGTGAATAGTAGTCTTGGTGTCTTGGTCATGACTTATGCCATTCGTGTTCAGTTTGCTAAATGAAGTATGTAGACAATCATACTGTGGACAGTCAGCTTCTGCAGACATCGTAATTCAGAGGCTCAGAAACATGACCACTTCTGTACAATTTCCTGAACTTTTTGCATACAAGTGATTACACTAGTAGAATATTAGCTACTTATGTCAAACCCTTCCCTGTTTGAGATTTGGGGCAATATAGATAGGCTCTGTTTTCTCATTTGGATGCTTTTTGAAGATACTTCCATGATATAAAACACCATTTCAGTTGTGTGGATATGTGCTGAGCTAGGACCAGTTAACTTAAAGGCTTATTTATTATTAATTTGCATTGTGAAATTTCCTGGAAGCTCCACTGGCAGGGCAAAATGTCATTCTGTGAAGAACTGCACAGACTTGGATTAGAAATGTCTGATCTCAAAGGGACAATGCTGAGCCAGCTTCTGTGAGAATCAAGGTAAAGGTGAGCTTTACAGAGATCTTCGAAGAATATTGGTTTCCACCCACCAGGGCTAGAAAAGTTGGCTTCAGAAGTGCAGTGATCCAGGAGGCACTTCATAAGCCAGTAAATTAGCGTGGCCATGAGGAAACCACCTGTTGGAGACCTTGGACGTAGGCTGGGTGAGGAAGCAGGGGGACAGACAAGGTGCCTGATGCATACGTATGAGAAGAAAATGTGGTCTCAAGGGGGAAGGGACAGGTGAAATTGGCGGTGCTGGTGGCTGAATTTACAGTTTACAATCTTAGGGTAGTGGGGTGAAGTAGCAAGTCATCATCAAAGAGGGGATATGAACTTGTATTTATAGGACTAACCAGAACAGTGGTGCAAAAGGACAAGTTTGGAACAGAAAACTGAAGATATAATGCTGACTGGGGAAGGAGATAGGGGTGTTTCCTTTCGAGTTCTCTGCTGTTGCCTTTCCATAGTCTTGAGCAAGCCAGTCTGCCTTGACCTGTGATCTCGACTCTAAAACTGGACTGTCCTTGATGACTTTTTACCTGGGTGCAGTGAGGATTACCAGTACTGCTCTGTGAGCCTCTGAGGGCAGAGTTGAGGCCTGAGTCAACTTCCTGCAGGGATTCTGGAAAGGCAGCCTGGAAAAACAATATAATTCCACAGTCATTTGGACCTGGCATGGTGAAAAGCCCTTTCCTGTAAGTTTTTGCTTGTTTGTAGGCAATTTATGAATACCTCAAGAAGCCAAGGAACAACAACAAAAAAAAATTAACAAACCCTACCTCTCATTTCTCTTCCTACAGTCTTTCTATTATTTTAAATCTAAATCCCTGAAGTCCTCAAGAGCAAACCCCAAAATTTTCTCTCTCCAGGGGTTCAAAATGAAAGAATACTTTAATGACAAATACTTGTTCCTTCATTCAGCCAGTTTTACTACTGGTGTTTTTATGGTGAGAATCTCCCCCAGGCTACAGATGACTGTCATTAAGACAGTAACAGACATAGTAATGTTACTTTAATAAGAGTTTTCATGGGTGAATTTACCATTTATATCTGATGCTGATCCAGAAAATTGGCCAGATGCTCCAACAGAACTAGTCCAGAACCATCTGCCTGCTTCATTTGCTGCATGCCTGTTTCTGATAATGTACACACACAGTATAAGAGACAGCTTTTGCCCTGAAGAATTTATTATCTAAATAAGCAAAAGCTTGAGAGGAAGGAAATGTTATTTTTTTTATATATGTTACTATTTTATATATTATGTTACTATTTTATATATTGTTATATATTTTGGGAAGGAAAGAAGGAAAATCTCATCCAAAGCCATTACAACCAATTCATTAGAGATGTTGGATAAGAACATAAGTAGATATTTGCCATCACCAGAAATCCTCTAAGTCTGGATTGAACCAAACTCAACTGTTGGCCTCAGAGTCGCTATTCCTGTGTCCTGGATGTATCCCGGGATGGTGCTTGAACCTATCAGTCACCCTTTCTCTGCTCATTTCAACCTGGCTACTCTCTGCTTCAGACAGTTTCATTTGAAAGCCTTCTTGATCAACTTGTCACCTATGGCACCTACCATGTTTAGCCTTAACACCCTTCGCCCCCTAGAACGTCTGGAGCACCATGAACTGTTGGTACCTCTTACCTCACTCATACCTCTAAATTGAAGGCAAACAGGCCATTGGGGTGCACCCACCAGCTTGCTAACTCCCCAAGGGCCCTTGGAGACACCTGTGCTTTTGTGTTTATGCACTGGCTTTGTATTAGGTTGCCCCTGGTCACCTTGTACATGGGAAAGACGTTGGATCTTGAGGGCATCCTCACCCTTTACAAATAGAGCAGTCCAGCCCCACTGAGTTGTGGTGTCTCTTCAGCCAGGTCTTGTCACTTTTCAGTCTCCTTTCATAAGGCTCAGCTATATCAGGGCTCCAGCTGGAAATCAGAGCGTGACTGAGTGCCTCAAAGAGTTCTTTCCCCCAGAAAGCCAAACAGCTTTCATGGAGTCTTTTAAGAGCAGTATTTAGCCCTAACATAGCTGTGAAGACATATTAGTTGGGTGATTTTCCCATTTCATGGGAAGAGGTGATGGGTTATCTGGCTTGTCCACACTATATTGTCAATCAATAGAAAACACATAAATAAGGTAACAGAGGGAATATTCACCACACTCCTTCGTAGCAGTTATCTGTATTCAGTGTTAAAGTCCTAAGCGTCATATGTAGCCCATGAGGAAAGTGCATTTCAATGTGCACACATACACAAGGAGCAAACTTCTTGCAGAAAGCTCTCCGGTCCCATTACACCAGCTGTGCTGCTTTGTCTGAGAGATTCAAATTGCTGTGGATTGCATTGTATGACAGTATGTCAAAGAAGTCCTGACTAAGACCTTCAGCTTGACATTGCCCAGAGCTGTAAGCAAGGGGCAGTTCATGGCTGGACTTCTCCCAGGGCAGAGTGGGAGGAGAATGTGAGTCACACAGCTGTGCTCCGTGCCTGCCTGGGGCATCCTGACTCCTTCCTGTTGGTTGGATAAGGACCCAGCACGCAGCAGCCCTACTGATGAGTATGGACTACTCACTGCTCCCTTGAACCGGACTGCTAAGAAATCTTGCCCAAAGTGCAGCAAGGAGCAGCCATGCTATGGGGCAGGCAACTCCCCACACTATAGACTTAATTCCTAGTGACTTCACGAGCACAAGCCTTCACCAGAACTGGTACAGGAGGCTTCTGAGGCTCCCAGGTGAGGTTTCATAAGAGGGCAGTGCTGATCAAACAGCTAGCTGCTTCAGAGAAGGGCAAGGAACTCTCCTCCACTCCAGCCACACATGTCCACTCTTTTCTCTAGCACCAGTGTGAGGACACTTGTCTGAGCCCTCACAAAGCTGCCAGAAAACTTTTTCCCTCTGCTTTGATTTTCTGATCTTATAGTGATTTCCTCTAGCTTGTGGGATCAGACAAAGCCAAGAAGGGCACAAGGGAAGTGGCATCCTTCTCCACCCTCCACCTGTTGTCTCCACCTGACAACAAAATGTGGAGAAGGAACTGCTCCCGTGAGCAGCGGCAGATTGTTAACGCAACTTGAGTGGATGGTGCTGGGCAGTGTTTCCTAGCCGGGGGTGGCTGGCTGGAATGGGAAGGTGGAAAACTGAATGCAGAAGCGATTCGAGGTGTGACAGTGCAGGGTCCTGCACCTGAGGAGGAATAACCAGACACCAGTACACATTAGGGGTTGACCTGCTGGAAAGCAGCTCTGTGGAGAGGTACTTGGGAATCCTGGTTGACAGCAAGTCAAGTNCAATGGGATCCTGGCTGCGTCAGGAGGAGCGTTGCCAGCAGGTGGAGAGAGGGGATCCTGCCCCTCTGCTCAGCTCTGGTGAGGCCGCACCTGGAGTATTGGGTGCGGTTCTCGGCTCTCCAGGACAAGAGGGACATGGAGCTTCTAGAGAGGGTCCAGCGGAGAGCAACGAAGATGATTAAGGGTCTCAGCATCTATCTCATGAGGAAAGACTAAGAAGCAAGCTGGGCCTGTTTAGCCTGGAAAAGAGAAGGCTGAGAGGAGATCTGATCAATATGTATAGGGGTGAATATAAATAGGGGTGGGCCAAACTCTTCTCCTTGGTGGCCAGTGACAGGACAAGGGGTAATGGATACAAGTTGAAACACAGGAAGTTTCACCTCCATGTGAGGAAGAACTTCTTTGCTGTGAGGGTGCCAGAGCCCTGGCACAGGCTGCCCAGAGAGGCTGTGGAGTCTCCTTCTCTGGAGATCTTCCAAACCCGCCTGGATGCCACCCTGTGCCCCGTGCTCTGGGTGTCCCTGCTGGAGCAGGGGGTTGGACTAGATGATCTCCAGAGGTCCCTTCCAACTGCAACCATCCTGTGATTCTGTGAAAGAGCAGGAACTGCTGGTAAGAGAGAGCGAACAGAAAGTTTAGTATAAGAGAAGAGGTACCAGGCTGGAATATATCCAGAGGAGGAAGGATGTGATAGAGTTAGACAGAGTCTGGAAGAAGAGGTGGTAAAGAATAAAATGTAGGAGAGGTGAGGGTCTGAAGACATGAGGAGGTCTAGGAGACAATAGTAATACAGAGTGCAGGTTAGGACTGGGTGAGGTTGAATGAGAATATTGTATGTATGTGCATATATACTTCTCTGTGCACATAATCACATATACAGTCCTTGCAAAGGGGAGAGGGGAAGAATGCTAACCCCTCAAAAAGTAACTGCTTCTCAATCCTGTAAGTGAAATATGTGAAGGGACATAAGAGTCTTGGAAATGCAGCCTTCCAGACCTATGTTACTCCAAGTCCTTGAATTTGTAACTCAAAGGATATGCTAAGTATTTAACCTACAGTGTTGATCCTGCTAGTCTCAGTCAGGGAAATAGAATCACCAGCATATTTTGCTCCCTGGAAAAAAATAACATCCTGTTCTCTGCTCTTCTTCCTTCAGGAGAACCTGAAATCCTTCCACCAACCCCGTGCTGGAAGTATAACTATTTAATAACCGAAATGTAGTTTATTCCAGTTTTACAAAAGTTGCTCACTGAGTTGTATGAGGAAGATTTGGACTATGTGCTCCTCTATGGCCTTCATAAAAAGCTATGTAGTCCACCTCAGCAGATGAGTTTCCCATGCTCAATGGGTACCAAAATACTTGTGATGACTAAATCCAAAAGGCAGGTGGTCTTGATACCTCCCATTTGGTTCTCATCCTGCATCAAAGAAGGAAATACCCATGCAAGACCTATAGTTGATGTATGCATCTTCTCAGCATTGCTGAGAAATCCTATAAGGGATTGAACCAGCCTTCTTCTCCCTACTATAAATTCCAAGGTGTGAAAAAAAAAGAAAAGGTCTTTCTGTAGCGCCAATTTATTCTGTAACCTGTAACAGGGAGAGGTGCTCTGAGGTCTTTCCTTAGTTCTGTGAAGATGGACTAGATATGTTCATAGTCTTTTGTTTTTCCAGTCCTTTCTATAATTTGCAGTGGTTGCAAGCTGGGTCACAGCCTGGCTTCAAGTGAATGATGAATGACTAAAGGATTTAGTGCTTTGGTTCTGGTGTAGAAGACCATCCAACTTTATCCATTGCAGAGCTAGACTTCTCCGAATGACTGTAAGCTGCAATCCCAGCTAAAACAGGCTTTCCTGGGATAACTCCAGTCTTGTCTGGTTTTAGCTGGAATGGAAAAGATATAAAAAAGAAAAGAATGGCTTTTTTTATATACTGGAACTAGTAAAAGACATGAGAAGACATAGGAATTAGCTGAAGTATTGAGAACTTCACAGTCTAAGTGCAAAACATAGTGGGAGGAGGGATGATGGGAGTCAGTTCTGGCTATCCATCCTTAATCCAAAACCGTCCGCTCCTTCCCAGGCTATACTTCACTGTCATACACTTGCAAATTCACTCCAGGAATGAAAACAGACTAACTTTAAGCTTGTTCCCAAAGCTGCAAATTTGTCCCTGCTGGGTGTTAATTTAACTGCTTCCAGGGCACCAGGATGTCTACTAGTGTTCGCTTTTCTTTCTTTCTTCTTTTTTTTTTCACACATCTGGTCCTGTGAAAACTTCCAAGGCACCACACAGAAGCATGATGAACTGACCACTTTTAACCCTTTCTGTAGCATGCCAAATAAGATATGCATCAAGTTCGCTCTCCTTCTCAAGCTTCCTCCTTCTATAGCAACGTCTATGGGTCTTGTGGATCTTTTGACCATTTCACAGGGTGGTAATTGAGGCTTTCTCCAGCTCAATCATTTGTTTTTTTTCTGTGAACAAACCTGACGAAACAGTATTAATTAAACTTCAAAAAATTTCTAGCAGGAAGAAGCATATTTGGAGGAGGGACTTTTTTTTTTTTTTCAGAATATTTCTTTTTTCCTCTTGCTTTCATCTGGTGTTACCACTTCCTAGAAGGGAGGACATTCAGTACAAAAGTTTTGCTCACATTATGGCAAGTGATGGCCTTTTCCTGTTCATTTTCTATTGTTGCTTTTGTTCAGTAATGGCTGCATTAACTCTTTATATGCTGCACTGGCTGAACCACAGTTCAAATCAAGTAGATTCAAAAGACTGGTGTCTTGTTTCCAGTCATGACTGTGGTATTTTACCTTACTTTCGCCACTCTGCCTTCTATTGAATGACTCACTTATGTTAACAGTTCGCTTGTTTCACTAACATATACTTATCAATAGCATAAATACTACCTTCTTCAGGTTTGGCCAGGATTTCCTCACAAAAAACAAAGATATCTGGAACCTTAATTACTCTTCCATTTGCCACATGCACAGTCCTTGATTTTGGTATATCTTCTCTTCTTCATGAAGACTTTTCACTCCTGGATTTTATTTTTAAAAGAAGCAAATAACCGTCACTCCACAAATTACAGGCCTTTGGTAAACATGAAATCTACTTCATAGATTAAGTCCAGCCACGTTACCAAAGTTTTGTTTCTTATTCCAAATGCTCAGGGGCAGCCTTTTTTTCAGAATCTGCACTTTTCTGTGGGCCCAAGCCAACCTGCAGTGGGGCCGCTGGGAAGTGTGGGAGCAGTTCTGCAAAATGGTTTTCCATAGCCATATATGTGCTGCACTAAAAACGTCTTTTAGGATTTTTAATCCTGGCTGAAATGCTTTCTGGATTGTTGGACTCGCCACCTGAAAATACTAATGAAATTTGGTCTGTGGTTTGTGGAGATGCAATCATCTCACTATTAAGTCTGAGCTTTTTAAAGCTGCATAATAAGGCTTGTATGTCCATAGCCAAATTATTTATGCAGAGCCAGAGAACGTCAGTCCAAAAACTATACGGCTTTAATATTTCCATTCCTAGTTCATTCTGACAAGTTTTCCAACCAGTGCATCTAGTGACCATCTTTGAAACTGACCATAAGTAAATTTAAACTGGAAATTAGCAGCACATTCCCAGCAATTGGAGAAATTATTTTCTGGAATTAGTGAGGAAGGTAGCATTGGCCTCAAACCTAAATGATTTTAAGATAAAATTTAGAATAAATTGTAGATGATGTGTGATAACAAAGAATTAGACTAAAATACGGAATCCTCTTCTACTCTTCTGCTTTCCTGGGACAGAGGGCTCTTGCCGCGGGCTCATGTGGCCCTTCCATGAAGAAACTGCATGGGGAGCTGCATAGGCCACCATGATCACAGCTGAGTGGGTGACATGGCTGGAGAGGCTGGAGGGAGTTTCAGACATATAGCTCTAGCATTCAGTTAAATTGGCTACTCTTTCTGTCAGTTCTGGTGGTATAATTTTTCAATCTTATAAAGAATCCAAAGTGAATCAAAGCCAAAAAGTCATTTGGTATACCAATTGTATGTACAAATGCATATGTATCATTAATTAAAAGCAAGCTGCAGAAAAAGTAAATAAAAAGGCTGAAAGGCCAGTAAGATCACTGTGCTTTATACCAGTGCATAAAGAAACGTTTGGGCTATTTGCTCTGCGGGGCAAAATGTTAATGAATTATTTTAATCACCTTATCAAGCAGAGGAGACTATGTAAAACCAAGCCAAACAAAATAACATAGAAATCCCAGAGGCAATGATGAGGCTAATAATTAGATAACTTTCTCTTGATATTTGCATTTCAGCCTATGGATCTGAACTCTCAGGGCAAGAAGAGAGCAAATGACCACTGCCCTTAGTCCTCTAGAACGACATTTTCAAGGTGCCTCTTGGTGTCTTGCATTCTCCTGGCTAAACAGGGTGAGAAAACCCTCGTGACAGCCTTGATTGGGTTCCTCCCAATTTTTTCTTATATCTCCCTGGTCTTCATGTGGCAGCAAACCATGCCAGAGCTGAGATTATGCTACAAATGTTACCAAATTGTAGGAATTATATAGAAGGCACATATTTTGTCTTATCTTAGTTTCATTACTTCTACCATTACTGTCTCAGCATTGCCACTTGTGTGTAACATTCAGTTTAGCTTTTCTTATTGCATTTTTGTAAGTATGTACCAAATGCAAATTTCTTCTCCTAACTGCTAATTCATCTATACTGCTTCTGTAGCATGAGTAGCTTTTAACCATTCTTTAAAGTTTAAAAAATGGAGAAAGTGAGACCGTCGCTTTTTCTAGCACAGCTAATCAAGTTAAAACAACAAAAAAAGTAGTTTATCTAAATGGGTCGTTCGGTAGGTAGTCACTGCATCGAGGGGAGATCTAATAGTGCAGTCCTTCTGGAAAACAGTTCATTCATTTAGATGTCTAAGTACAGCTGTGAACTCACCAAAAAAAAAGGCTTAATTCAGAAGGAGTACAAACTTTGAAGCTTGTCTAAATTTTTCAAATGAAAATTGTTCTACCCAGCAGTCCAATCAAAATTCAGATAGGAAAAGATTCCTACAAATGTTAATGAACATTTTCAGCCTTTTTAAAGACATTTTTAATTTCATCAACCAAAGTGATCAGAATTTCATTTCATTAATATTTACATATATAGTTTAAACCAGTTTAAGAATTCACAGGTTTACTCTTCATGCTGAGCAAGCCTGTACGTGTCAATACTCATGGGTGATCGGAATGGGTTCGTGATTGCTGCATAGCTTCCTAACGCTTCACAGAAAGCCAAATAGGTGTAAACATTTTTCAAACGTAGATCACAGGAGGAATATATTTCACACCATGACTTCTACATTTTCATCTTAGCTACTTTGTATATGTCCATGTATGCAGAGGTAAATGCATTTTCATGTATGACTTGATGCGAAGGGCAACTCTGTCCTACTGCAATAGTTAGACAAAATACTGTTCCTGACTAGTATTTTACATAAGCAACAGTAACTAAAGGTATATTTTAAAATTGTAAATTTCAAAATAATACTGTCAAAGATTAGGCAAATCAGTTGTATTTGTCCACATTAAATCTAATATCCGTCAGTTCAGATGGACACTAATGTCCTCTGAGAAATAGAGTGCAAGGGGATCAAATGAAGTCTACACCCCTGAAATACACTTACTGCATTTGCTCAAAAAGGCAAAGTGAATGTTAGGAATTACTCAGGTGACCTGTGGAGAGCACATATGTATACATATGTAAATATATACATACATACAGCGTAATACTGCTGTACAACTAGTGCATCCTGAATAGTACCTGCAATCTAGTCACCATCTCCTATCAGATGTGGAAGGGAAGAAGTAGTGTCTTTATAACTAATCTCAGACTTTTCAGACAACTAGAAAGAGATAGGAGAGGAGATATACAGAGAAACTGTGGATGATGTGAGGAAGGCGAAAAAGGAAGAATTAATCACTGTTTCTCCTAACACGAAATTAGAAGGCGCCTAATGAAGTCAAAAGGCATCAAAATGAACAGGAGACAGCTGCTGCTTCTGATATGAACAGTGCTTGGCAGCGGTGACTTTCTTGGTAAGTGCTCCCAGCTGTTGGGTTTAAGAAGATGCCTCTTGTTCCCAACATGTGGGAGAACTTCTTGTGGAAATCACTGGTGCAGAGCACCGTTTAGGCACGGATGCATCAACAAGGGATGGGGCAAATTAGAATCATAGAATCATTACAAGACCTCTAGAGATCATCTAGTCCAACCCCCCTGCACACGCAGGGTCACCTAGAGCACGTGGCACAGGGCTGCATCCAAGTGCGTTTTGAAGATCTCCAGAGAAGGAGACTCCACAACCTCTCTGGGCAGCCTGTTCCAGTGCTCTGTCACCCTCACTGTTAAGAATTTTTCCTTAAGTTCCTGTGGAACTTTTGGTGCTTAAGTTTGTGACCATTTCCTCTAGTTCTGTTGGTGGCCACCACTGAAAGGAGGCCAGCACCATCCTCCTCACTGCCTCCCTTGAGGTACTTATACACACTGATCAGGTCTCCTCTCAGCCTTCTCTTCTCCAAGCTGAACAGACCCAGCTCTCTCAGCCCTTCCTCATGGGGCAGATATTCCAGACCCCTGATCATCCTTGTGGCCCTGCGCTGGACTCCCTCCATCAGCTCCACATCCCTCTTGTACTGTGGGGCCCAGAACTGGCCACAATACTCCAGATGTGGCCTCACCAGGGCTGAGCAGAGGGGCAGGATACAGAAGGGCAGGATTCAGAAGATATGTTTGGCACTGTGGCACCCAACACTGTGATGTGGATGCAAACTCTCATTCCAAATATCCTTAAATTGTAGAAGATATGTTAGAAGAAGTAGTAGCCTATGGAGGCTCTGTGACTATTATCTATATCTGAACATCTCCTCTTAGTTGTTCTAAAGACAGATTTGCTCAAAGAGTCAGATTCTTTGTCTGATCACTCCACTTCTTCCAGTGTTCTCCTGAAAGAAATCTGCTCAGAAATTCATTTTTGAATATGTGTTCATGCAGTTTCCTGGCCTTGCTGAAGAATATTTCGCTGCACATCACTATCTCCATTGCATACTGGCAGCTCCATTTTTTCCAGTGGTCTCCAGTTTTGCTCCAGGAGCCCTGGGCCTGTCAGAAGGGATCAAACATTCACCTGTCAGCTGCAGGAATGGGCACAAGGATGTAACTGTGCGCTGTGCCTGCTGAAAACAGGGGTCTTAAAGGTGGCAACACTACGAGGGGGGACTTAGCACCTCCCAGCAATTTCTGCTGCAATATGTGCGCCTGCTGTGGCTGCCTTCTAGGTGAGTTTAATGACCACTTTCATGTGATGACAGAAACATCCTGAGGAACAGCAGCAGTGGAAGGGAAACGATGATTTTCAACCATTTATAACTGATCCAAACTGGAATGGCATTTCATGGTGAAGCCAAAAGCAATAGTGTTAAGATACTAGACTAGCTGACTTCCGAAAGCTTCCTGCAAACAATGGAGGAAATGAGATTTCCAAAATAATTATTGCAAGATTCTTTTCAAATAGTGTATGTAAAGCCCCCTTAGCACTGATGCCTGACTTTCCTGTTAGGATTCCTACTTTTGAGGAGAGTGATCTGTAGAAACGGTGACAGTGATTCTGCTTTGCTCCTGCCTGCTATTGCAAGTTCCTAGGCAAAGGCGTTGGGTCTGATTCTTATTGGAGCTAAGATCGTTTTGCATCATTACAATCATAGAAAAGAATCTTTAATAGAAGCAAAATTTAATTACTAATTCAGGCCTCTTCGGTGTAACAGGGACTTGATATGAATAAGAATCAGGCTTTAGGTGTTCCAAGGGCTCCTTAAAAGGGAGAAAACAATGTGCAAAGTAAACTCGGTTATTAATTCAAGAGCAGTGCGAGCAGCAGTGGCACTGAAGAAACCCGATATATCCATCAATCAACACTGTGGAGCCCTGTTTGTTTGCATTAGTTAGAGCATGATGAATAGGTCCTCTGTGTAAAACATTCAGCTACACTGTGAGAGGGTAATAAATTATGTTTGTTAATTTTATATGCCATATGTATAAAATCGCTAAAATTTGTTAATACGCTGTAAGGGTGACAGAAACCTCTGGTACTGCAGGAACCTTAGCTCAGTGCCATTCCATCTCCACAAGTGAAGGCCCCTTCTGGTGTTCCCTGGATTTCAGGGAATATGATATACACTGACTGGAGGGAGATTTTACCTGCAGTTTTTTCTGTCATGCGATCACACTGTTGTGTGATTCGGTTCACATTTTTACACCCGTTTCTGTCAAGGCCAAGTGAAGGTGAGTTCAGCCTCAATCATGCAACTGTACAAACTGCAGTTGTTTTTTTAGAAATCTTTCCTCCCCAGGTAAGCCAGTTTCTTTTGTCTGGTGTATGCTCTGAAACGCTACAAAGTTGGTAATAACTGAACAGCGCAGGCAGAAGTATGTTACAGTATTTTTTAAAGCCTCATCTCAGAGGAGAAGGAGAGCTTGAGAAACTGCGTGGCTTTCCAGAAGCTTGCTTTACAGCAGCGTTTATTTCTCAAGTCAGGGCAGCGAGGAAATGAGTCTAATGCATGAGAATGTTGCCATGTTATTAAACGGTGGTGTAAAAGCTGTGCATGTTTTCATGGGAATGAGGACCTGTGCCAAAACTGAGATGCCTATGCTCTCCCGCGGGAATGCATCCGAGCTTGGGAGGAACAGAGGAAGTTGCTGTGAAGCAGGAAAGATTGGAGATTTGTGTCAGCATATGCTTGCAAGGAAAACTGCGCCTTTGCCTGCCCGTGCAATGGGTATTGCATGGCCACGGGGACCACGCAGCACCACGTCCTCATGCACCCAAGGCGCCCTGGCTGCTCCCCGTGTCCAGCACCTCTTGCTTTAACACCTGGGTGCAAACCCAGGGCACTGGCACGGCTGCTGGGGCCAGCACGCACGAGGCAGTAACATAGAGCAAATTGGCTGGGCCCTGCCGGAAAAAAAGTCAGGAAGGCTTCACGGCTGGCAGCAGATGCCAATACTCGGCTCCCCAGCCAGTCTCTGCATTAGAAATGAATGTAAAAATAAAAGTAGCTTTTGTTTGACTTGTTAAATACAAATCAGTTCAAACCTCCATCAGCAAAAAGTAATTTTTTTTTCCATAGCTATTTTTATTTTATCGGAAAAGGGGAGAGCTCATTAACTCTAGAGTTTTGAACTGTAGTTTAATAGAATGCAGGCTAATACAGTTCATTAAAATACGCGTGTTTGATGTTGGAGGTAATGTTTGCACAAATCCCCGGGGAGATGATATTGTTGAGCTAAAATGATGTTTTTCACAGCCAAATGGCATAATCTCATTACCAAAGTTTTGTGATCAAGATGAAAGGTACGCTTAGTAATTGCAAGGGATAAACACTTTTTTTTTCTCTACATATGCCCTTATTACTCACACATAACAGATTCAATAAGGATTGTTACGTTTTCTTCATTTCTCTTTCTTGCCATCCTTACCACCCACTTTGTTTATGATTCACCAATAATTTCTATGGACCGGATGTAAAGAAGAAATTAAATTTCTGTTAGCCTGTTATGCTGTTTGCTTATTTCAGGGGAAAAAAAATTGTAAGAGATGCATTTGTTAGCATGTAGCCTGGAGATGCACAATTTGCTCAGGACAAATTTTTTTTTATTCTGAAATTCTTTCTTTTCCCCTGATTTTCCTACAGTGTCTAAGTGCAGCACTCTGTCTTCTAATTGGTGACCCCACATACATGTTCAAGGAAAGATGCAGAGCCCGCGTAGGAAATGGAAACTCTGTTTTTCTTGGTTCCCGTCAGAGCCTTGGAAATACCCATCTGTGGACTCCCAAGCATCTGATCTCCTGCTGAAAACAGAATTTAAGAGATTTGAAGGGGGGAGCGTACATGTGCTTGGAAAGCATAGCACTTGTAAGCATTCCTCCGGCCACATGGTCCCTGGAGTGGGACAGGAGTCCCTACCTCACTCACAGACTATGAGAAAAATTCTTTTTTGCCCTTAGTTCAGTATTTCTGTAACAGCAATTGGGACGGCCCTTAGGCTCTTGCGAAGAATTTTGAAATGCAACAGCAATGCAGCCAAAGCATTAGACCCTAGTGTGATCTCGTGGATATTTAGCATATCTGGACCTACTGACAGGCTTGGTTCAGAATGCAAGACAAATTGCACTGTGCTTTTTTGTGCTGCTTCATGACTAGCAAGATACGTTTGTGTAGCAGACCTTTAAATTAGGACCTTATAACATTCCCCTGTCCTAAATGAATATATGGGTCTTTGAGGGTGAGCAGTGTGTTAATCTTTTCTAATTTAGCTTTCCTGTATCTATTGCACAAACATGGTTCACAAACAGGGCTGTTTCTTCTCCCATAGATGCAGATGGCATATGGCCAGTTGGAGCTGCATCAGGTCCATTTGCAGCACAGTGATCATGTATTTTGGGAAAAAATAAAGGCCTTGAGTTCCTGGAAGACACACAAAAGGTAGATGTTGGTTATCATCTGAGGAGCAGGAGTAGGATGAGGCCTGAAATAACGGGGTTCTCTCTCTTCTGCAATGTGATCCCTTCTTCATCATGAAAATTCATAATTTTCATGCTTTTTTAAAGAAAAATCATTATGAAGGTAAATTTGATTAGCTTTTAGAGTCAATAGCTACTAGAGATGTGAGAAAAACTCAGACGCACAGAAACTCTCCTCCTAGAGGAAAATTTCATTTTTTTTTCATGGATAAAATGCATATTTCCTTCATCATAAGCAGAGCCCTTTTTCATCTTGGCAATAGCTGCAAACTCCAAACTTCACATAAGTGATCCACACTTTTTGCTGTCATGATTTAAAGTCCTGGCTTGGGAACATGCCTGACTGACTCCTTACTGATGCTGCCATAGGGGCTGTGTCAAAGGACAGTAAATTAGGACAGAAATCCCTGTTCCTCAGCTCTATGGTGGCCTGGCACTGCTGTGCCAAGCGTTGGTGGCACAGCAGTGCCAGCTTACAAGCAAGTATTTCCTGCCATCCCTTCTCTTTCCCACCGCTGGCAGCACTGGATGAACCCCGGTATGGATATGTCCATGCTGACATAAGGGTGTTATCATCAGCTCGGTTCATGTCATCCAGTTGTGCCAGGACTCCTGTCCTGGGCTCCTGTTCCAGCCAAGGGCTCCTGTCAACATACGGTGTCTCTCCACCAGGGACGTGTCTACTGTGATGGGAAGTTCGTGGTGTGGACGAGCCTGGTCTCCTCTCACTATTGTGGAAGAGCTTGAGAGCATTCATTGGTTGGATTAACCTTCTTGAAAGAGGCCTTTACAGAGCAGAGGGATTTGAAGATGTTGTAGCACACGTCCCAGCTGTGACTGACAAGGACTGGTTTTCAGATGCCCCCACACAGTTGGTGCCAGGCCTACCACGTGTCCCTCACAGCTCCGTGCAGTACATGCCCCTTCCATCCCAGCAGCCACTGGGGAGCTAATGATGGAGTGGCTCTGCGTGAGCACTTTTGCTTCTTGAAGGACTGCAAAAAACACAGGTTCAGCTGGGTGGTTTCCAGCAAAGATGCTCAAACTGGAGGGTAGGCTTTATAAAGTGCTGAGCTTCACAGATGCAAGTGTCTTGATTTTAGGCCAGTCAACATGCACCTGCCATACCCACCTTTTCCAAAGGCTCTGGAGCCAAAAGCAAGAAACAGAGGCTTTTGAAAAGTGGATCCGGAGCTGCTCGTGGCCGTCATTCCTGGCTGGATGTGGATAGCTACAGTTTCAAAGGGCAGATGACTGATGGAGAACTGCTGTGGAGGTGCTAGTGGCAGACTATTTGTCACTGCTTGAGCGCTCAGCATAGACCTCAGGAAAATCTTTTGGAGGTGGAGCTTGGGTTACTGGAGGATTCCTTCTGCTAGGAAGGCTGACTGGAAGCTTGAAGTTGAAATATGGTTTGATTCCAGGTCGCTATCAACACCTGCACTCACCCCTGGGAGGAGGAATGGTAGTATTCTTTCTAGTTAGAAGTAAATCTAGCAAAAAACAGGAAGAAGAAAGTAGGGAAAACAAAGGAGCAATAGAATAAAATAAATATCTACCTTGTCTAAATTTCCATTGGCCTTCAAGGCTCCTTTCCTTTTTTTTTTTGAGGAAAGTATCTAAAATAACCTTTCTAGTGCATATAGTGCTATTCCTAGTGTATGTAGTGCTATTGCAATACTCATTTGAGGCCAGACCTTCGCTTGTTATAGCCAGAAAGGAAGGGAGTGAAAAAGATACCTTCTTACTCAGCTGATCAGTCCCCAGAGTGCATTATGAGTCATATCTGCTTATTTTGCTAACAGAAATGAGTTTTTACTCTTTCCCCTCACTCCTATTAGCAATGCAGAGCAGAAACAGCTAAGGGAGGACTGAGTAGATCATACTCTGGCTCTCAGATCATCAACAGAATACTTAACTACATATTTATTACAATGATGAGGCACAGGCTAGGAGCACTGTTGGACTTTCAGGCCTCAAACAGAGTTCACAGTCCTGGCAGCTAGAGGACACAAATGACTGATTTTGCAATGGAAAGAAAACCTGAGCTCAACCTTCTGGGAATCCATGTTCACAGCAGATACTGCACAAAGGAGGGGCCATGTAAAACCCCACAGATAGGTCAACAGATACCATGGGAGAAAAAGAAAAAGAAAGTGGGACAAGTCCTACACTTGGTAAATCTGATCTGTTTTCTTTTTGGGGACAGAGATGTAGTCTCAGATGGGCAAAGGCAAAGCTGAAATGGGAAGGCAATGGGGCACAGCAGAAGGCTATGTAGAAGCTGGGCTTTCTCAGTGTCCTGAGTGTACATTCACCACATCCAGCATAGATGAGACTTGCTATGGGGCGATGCCCTTCTCCTTCTTCCTGAGAACATCTGCATAGCTGGATCCAGGCCATGCAAGGCATCTGACAAATGCAAATGGAACACGTTGGTTGCTGGAGGAGATACGTGCCGAGAGATCCCTTCAGTCTCCTGTGCGGGCTTTGACTCTACATGGACAACTAATCAAGCTAAGGAGCAAATACCCTAGTCTGTTTCCCAATGGATAGGAAGGTTTCCCAAGCTGACCAGTAAAATTAGGTTAATGGTAATGTGTTATCATGGAGTTTTGGTAATCTATCATCTCCAGAGCAGAAAATACCAAATCGCATTAGCAACACTATTTGTCCCTAACCAAACCAATTCCATTTACTGGCGATGATAGGTGCCATTTTACCCAAACCTTATGCCTATATCTATCTGTCTAACTCTGTTATTTCAGCTTTTCATAAATACTGCGTATATGGATGAATACTCGTGCCGGTAGGCTTTTTTCCTCCTCCAGTTTCTGTAGTTCACATGCATGCTATGAGCACATATTTACATTCACTAGGAAATGCTCCCGGTGGAGGCTGCTCTCAGGCATGCGGCCAGCACATAGCAGAGGTAAAACCACCAGGCCACAGTAAAACGCTTTGCCCTGGAGGTGAAGTAGCGCTGGGGACAAAACGCATCCATTGTTTCCTGTCACTAGAGCCGTCTCGGCAGACCTCTGTCAGAAGAGCCATGGGACATGGGAGAGCTCATGCTGTGCATTCATTGATCTAACAGTTTGAGGGAAGAGGCTCGCTGGGCCTTCTTGAATAATCATGTAGAGGCGGACCTCCTTATTTCAGATCTGTAGCATGAGCTAGATGATAGAGACAAAAGCAATCAATAGAACATTGGTTTTCATTGTGGATCAAGTGACTTTTACAGAAGGGAATCAGCCGCATAAGTCTTATTCCAGACAAATCTACCATTTGGATAGACCCCCTGAAGGATAAGGATTTATGAATTATTATATTTACTTTAACTTAACAATGCATTGAAATAAATGCAATGGAATCTGCAGTATTATCCTATAGACCCACTGGACTCAATGGGAACCCTTCCAGTGATTTCAGTGGCTTTGGCTCTATAAAATAATTTCTCTAGTTGTATCCATTTATTTTATTGTATTAGGGGTTCCTGGCTTATGGAAAAATTTCACTTGCTTTTCAAATGATTTCATTAAAACTAGTGATAGAACTAAAATATTTAGAAATGCTGTTTCAACGAAGGACTTGGTTCTACCACCAAAACAGAAGAAACACCAGTGAAGCCTGGGTGTTCTCAATGTTTATATTTTGAGACAACTTTTAATATGTAACAGAAATAGGGGTAGAATTCCTCTCTAAAGGAACTAGAGTTTGAAATTTCTCACCATACTTTATGTGCTTTTGAAAGTGTTTGGACTGGATATAGGCAAACAGCAAGAACAAAACCCTCAATGGAAAGCAATGCTAAAATATTGATGTCTTCCCAAAACACTAATGATTTGAAAACAGTATGCTTGACCCTTTCAAAATGTGCATCCTCACTCCTAAGACAGTAATGTTATTTTTTTGTAGCAGCCCAAAATCTGGCAAGACACCTCTCATGCTGACATAATTGACTCCTGGGTCAGTGCACATAAGCTGGAAGCTTGCGATATAATGTCTTCCTGCTAATATTTGTACATTTGCCTAATTTTACTCAAAGGAATAATCTAAATACAATCAGAATTATCAGGTTCATGATATAACTACAAGTAATGATTGGGGCTTATTATTTCACATTCCTATTGTGAAAGCAGATAAAGGTGAACCACGTCACAGAATTGTTGCCCTCAGTCCACTGATACACAAAGTAAATAGCAGCCTGTGTACTTAAATTTGTACATATTCTATGACTCATAGATAAGCTCTGTTGTTTCATTGTGATATTTAATTTTTGCATAATAACCAGAACTATTCATGAATATATTGTTTTAGTGCAAGGTGATGCAAAAGCACTTGTGCTACCTGTCCCAGCAGAGCTGTTGTTAGTACTTTCTACGTATACTAAGCTGCAAGATGATTGCAGTTTGGTTTGAAGGATTGCTCTTCACCAGCTTATTTGCTGTTCAGCTATATATCAGGATTTATATTTTTCAGTTTTGAAAAATTACGTTTGCAGCCTAGCTCCTAAGCTGGTATTTAGTAACTGCTGAAGCATAGGTCCCTGTTGGTTCCTCTGCAGCGAGCAGAGATGGGAGTCTGCAATGACAGATAAAACCACTTTATTAAAACCAGCTTTGAGGTGGCATGAAGTTGAGGGGACAATAACTTCTTGAAGAGCACCAACTCAATCCCTTGCAACCATCTGCCCGTGGCTTGATCACACACTCTTGGGTGCCTCTTCCTTGCCCTGCTATTGCAAAGCCCTCTCTGGCATCTGCGTGTGTGACAAGTTGCAGGAAAGAGCTTGGATGACTTCACTTGTTCATCCTCATTTTGTACTCCTGCTTTTAGTGCATGGAGTGGTCCCAGATGTTCTGTTGCGCTTAGTGTTTTGCATCTTTCAGTACAGACTTTTCTTCTTTCATGCTTTCACTGTGATGAGGGGTAAGGGTCTTCCCGAGCCACGCATGCATAAGCCAAACTGTGTCAGGCTTTGAGGGCTGAGCCTTAGAGGAAGCATTCCCAGTAAGATCTATTTCCTATATATCATCTCTTCTTAAGTATTCTTTAAATGCTACACTGATTGTGGAGCATTAATACAGGGAGGAATATCTTTTGACTTCATGAGGTTTCTCATAAGCTTGATTCCCTGTCTTGTCTGCAAATATTTTATTCTTCTTCCTTCTCATTTTAAGTAGCAATATGCTACTTATCCTGAATACAGTTATTTTCAGGCCAAAGGAAATGGCTCTTTTTTCCCTTCTCCCAGGCCTGTGGCCAGGACAAGTGAGTCCAGAAACTCACTACCAAGAGTCAGACACAAAGTCCCAGTGGGGACAAGTCCACAACCTGCTTCAGAATTCAGCCCAGGGTCCAACTTGGGAGGGGGTGTCTTTCCCCAGTTGTAGATGTTACTTCAGAGAAAGCATTGCTCTCCTCTTTTACTGTCAAAGAAAGAAATCTGGTGAATTATTTTCCATAAGGTTTGTTTTATTATTTACCTTGCTGCCAGAAGATGATTCTTAATGAAGCACACAGCTTCTATCATGTTTTCGAGTGCTTTCAGGGGTGATGGGACCCCTCAGAGTTTCTAGGTCTCTGTCATTGCCCTCAAGCTAGAAATGCAAGAAAGAAAAGAAAGGATTAAAATTCTGTACAAAGGTCAGAGGAAGCTTCCAGCCTGCAACTTGAAACCACTGGCATAGAGTTGCAGCACTTCATATTTCTGCTGGGCAGGGATCCTGCTGGCGGGATCAGAGGAAGAGAAGTTCCTCTGAATCGCACAAGTGAATGCACCGATATATATATACAAAATTACACATACATATGTGTAGACACAAATGCATATTTATTATATGCATTTTTATACTTTTATGTACATATGTATAAGCAGAGGTGGAAATCTTTAGGGGTAGTTTTCATATGAAAGCCTTGCTTACTACTGGGTGATTAGAAAGGATAATAATAACAATAAAAAACCCTCAAATGGGGATTAAATCCTCAAGAGAAGAAGTGCTCCATTTATTGGAACCTTGCTTATCTTGCACAGAGTAAGGGGATTATGTGATTGCTTTTGTGTTCTGAATGATTGTGGCTAGACAGTTTCTGACATAATAGACTTGCCTACTGAAATAGAAACATTACTGTTATATGGATTTGCAGCTGGCTGCAGAAACGCATTTATCTGAACAGAAAAGTCCCTTGTATCTCAGGGAGACGCTTGCTGTGAATGTGGAAGGCGAGCCTTTTGAGGAAGACATACACAGCCTTTTGTTGCTGTTTGGGAAACGCCGTAGCCTCTGGAGATCACAGAACCAAGGAGTGGTTGAGGTTGGAAGGGACCCCCTAGAGATCATCTAGTCCAACCCCCTGCTCCAGCAGGGACACCCAGAGCACGGGGCACAGGGTGGCATCCAGGTGGGTTTGGAAGATCTCCAGAGAAGGAGACTCCACAGCCTCTCTGGGCAACCTGTGCCAGGGCTCGGGCTCCCTCAGCAAAGAAGTTCTTCCTCACATGGAGGTGGAATTTCCTGTGTTTTAACCTCTACCCATTACCCTTTGTCCTGTCACTGGCCACCAAGGAGAAGAGTTTGGCCCCATCCTCCCTACATTCACCCCTCAGGTACTTGTAGATGTTGATCAGATCTTCTCTAGTCTTCTTCATGTGGGACCTGTGCAGAAGGGACCTGAGTTTGTAAGCCTTTTTGAACTGGAAATGCAACCCAGCACTTGCAGACCAGAGGCTGAGTTTATAAGAAAAACTGGCTTTTGGGACACGTTGATGACTAATGTGATAGTGCTAAGAGAGGAGCTTGATTCATGGAGGAACTCAGTTTGGTTTGCAAATACTTCTGTGCCGGAGTTCATCTCTTCTGACATGCAGAGCATGTGCAAAGCCTCATCAGCTGCAGACACTGCTTGGAGAATTTGGGCTCCAGACCTCATCATTCAGATTTCCCATATTTTGTGTTCTGCTAATTCAGACTTTAAAGGCACCTGTCGTTCTCCAGAGCTACCGGCCGGCGTTTTCTGGCTGTTCGCACACTGCTTGGAAGGAGTCAGGCCTGGTTTGCCCCGATGCAGTGATCACAAAGGAGCTCTGCAGGATGAGAGATGACTTTTATAGGAGCATGAGAGAATATTTGCACCATTTTGCAGCTGAGAGCAGGAAGTGCCCTGCTAAAGGTCACAGAGGAAGCCTGTGGCAGGAGAGCAGAGCTCAGTCGCTCTCACTCTGCATCCCCTGCATTTTCTTTAGGTCTCTTCTTTCCCCTTTTCAGTAGTCCAGCAAAACCCACATGACAGCAGAGGTGCTCCCATCTAGCACGCTTGTCCATCAGAGCATCCTTGGGGCATGGCAGTCCAAAGCCACACGAGCACCTGAAAGGGACAGTGAAGGGTTAAAGTGTTCGGCCTTCATGGCCACATCAGAGCTACTCCAGCTTCCTGTTTTCATTCATCTCTGGCCACTTCCACCAACACACCCGCTCCCACCCCTTCCCATAACCTGGCTACTTTGGGGAAGGCATTAACTTGCTGTTGTATTTTTTAACTTTCTTTTCTTTTTTTTTTTTAATAAGATTATGTCATTTTTAAATCATTTCACTTCTAAAAATGACAATAAACTTTACACTTCCCTGCTGTAAAACAGGCCAGTGCTGTCACTAGTCGGATTTATTTTGTGGATTTATGGCCCCGTGTCTTATGTGATGCAATTCTCTCAAATGAAAAATCATCACAACTGAGCCCATAGCACAAAGAGACGATTTAAGAGGAGCGAGAATAATTAAGGCTGCCCCTTGCAAGCCCAGCACAAAGGCGTTTCTTAGAGCAGACTGTGCGGCTACTGAATAGGCAGAAGGGGATCTTAGTTTTCCTAGACTGAAATCCCCTGTGGTCTCCACCACATCTGTGAGCGAAGGCGAGCCTGCGTCTGTGGATATTCACTGGAGCCTGGGGAAAAACAGGGCTGCCTTTTTCGGGACAGTTTCCTCTCAGAGCCGCTCCGTTCTTGCTGAGCTTGTCTCCAGTGGGAGATGCAGGATGCAGCCGCATGGACGTGCATCATCCCCTTTCCCTCATTAACACACCAAGCGTTTGCCGAGGCCCCCACATACTTGCATAAATACCAGTGAGGACTTTGGTTTGCTCCGACGCGTGATCCCACTCTCAGCTGCTGCTGTCTCACTTTGGAGACTTGTGGAATTTGGCATCCCATGGATTTGGAGGCTACTGCTAGAGTCTCCTGTTTGAGCTGCTCCGGAAAGCAGGAAACATGCTGGTGCCAGCGCCAGGACAGGAGTCTTGTCTGTGTCCCATAAACAGCTCAGGCACAGATCTCTTTAAAACTTGCTGTTGGGTTGGGTTTGAAATTACCGCTCCCTCCCTGTCCCCAGGCCAGGCCGTGAGGAGCTGGCCCAAGTCTCACTTGTGCTAAGAGATGAGGTCCAGGGACACGTGGTGCTTCTGCTCCATGAGATAGGGCTTGTGGAGGTCTTAGGAACCATATGCAGGCATGTCATAGCCAAAATAATAACTTAGATGATTTCTGAAGTCTATAACAAGACAGTTTCCCCAAAATTCAGGGTATTTAAAACTGCTGCTTTAAATGAACCCCTGTAGATGTTTGGAAACAGGCATGTGTTGCATTAGCAGCTCTCACAGATAAGCTATTCCCTCTGGGAAGGGCATTCACATCCAAAAAGTTAAACGAAGTGACCACGGCAGCCAAACGATGGGGTGGTAAATTCAAAAGCACTTGGCACTAGTTTATCTGCCCCTCTTGAAATAAAAAAGTGACTGATGATTGCAACAGGAAGAGATGCTGGCTGGAAGCTTTTGTAAAATCTCACTCATTTAAAAATGTGAGTGAACAGAATACCAGCAAGCACACTGTGGAGAACCAATTTTTATTAACACAAGATTTTGCACTAAATGATGTTTTTTTCCTCCTCGGGTTCTGGCATGTCTTTGTCTGCCTTTCCAAGAGGGAGGCTTCAGATTATAAAAGCCTTAGGTCAACTTGCGGCTGAAAGCACTCTGAAATGATCGTCTTTGCAGCACTGTGAATACAAGTGGTGCAATTTAATAATGATAATAAATGTACCAAATTTGAGAAATGTGCCAGTGCTAATCAGATTTCAGATGAGCCGGCTTTTTTCAGCCTTAATGCAGAAAAAAAAAAAATGTATCTTTCAAGTAGCAACTCCTGCTACAATGCTTTATATGATTTGTTGGTTTTTTACCAACAAATTGTTGTTTTTTACGAACAAATATATTTTTTGTAATGTACTTTTTAAATCTAATTGTGAATGTGACTAACTGGTATTCTCAACACTCTGTATTGAAGGAGACTATCTTATCAGAAGCTAATACTGAGAAATTGAATTATTTACTCTACATATTTACTCTCTTTTTCTTTTTGTAACACATGCACGCAAATTCCTGATATGCAGATAATTGCATTCTCTGATTTTGTTTGGAAGCATGTTTTTGAACTTTGGACTAGGTTCATGAAGAATTCTTTGTAAGCATTTCATGGCTAAGTTGTGATGGTTAATTGTATTTGGTCACACTGGCCCAGGAGTATCATTTCTATTTGTTCATTTGATAGCCGTAACAGCTAAGTTTAAAGAGATGAGTTCCGGACTCCCGCGATATCCTGTTTTTTGCTGGTCAGGGAGCAGTGCCTCGTTACACAGCTGGGGACCTGAGGATCAACCATTGCCTCTCTTGGAGACAGAACAGAGCGAGGCTTGTCAGTGTGCGCTCCCATGAAGAGGCAGAGTCCTAAACTTTTCCTTCAGTGCATCAGGTCAATATGTCCTTCAGATTGTCCCATCCCTCCCAAGGCGTCCTTCTAAACACATTTTCCATTTTGTGTTGTCACATGTCCTCCAACCTTTTGCTGTACAGCCCATCACTCTAAATGTAGACACAAACTGTTACGCTGCTCCCAACCTCCTTCTCCAAACCTTCCCTCCCCCAGACCTGAGTCCTCAGAATCAGTTGATGTTCTGCTCCACATGAACCCACACCTGATGGAGCAGGTTCTGGCAGCACCTTCAGACCGTAGTCGCCTGGAAGGCAGTGTGAGGTGGTAGCTCCTCTGGTCACTGCTATCACTGGCCAGTTTGTGCATGGTATGATGGCAGGACACGGTGACATCCTTACAGTGTTTATAACTAAGATCTGTCTGAGTGGGCATGCTTTGGGTAAAGATATGGGTAGTTAGGGAAAATCTTAAGGTTTCCACAGAAAGGATATGTCTCCAAGAGCGTGTATGGTTGAAGCGAGTCTGTTGGGAGCCCTGGCCAGGAAGAAACATTGGGCAGGTCTCACCATGCAAGCCGTAACACACACTCCTGACTTGGCTGCACACACTGCCTGGCTCATTTGCTGTCATCCTGTTTTGTTCGCACAACCTACAAAGGAACTGAGCTGTGTGGAGCACCTGGAGGTGGACCCTCCGCTTGTGCAGGCCAGGCAGTGCTGCTGTGGTGGCTGTGTTAGTCAAAACATGGTCCAGATCATGTGTATATAAATTCTCAAACCATTGGGACAAAGGTGGTGTTAGTGTTGGGTGTCACTCAGTTGTGCTTGTGTCATTCTTAGAGGTGAAATGAGAAGGCGATATGTAGCCACATGGGAGGACACAAGGGACCACCCACCTACCCCCCGTATTCCTACAGTACCCCACCTGGCTGAGGGCTGCCTCCGCTTCAGCTCTTCAGCTCTTGCTTAAGAAGAGAACACCTGGAATTTGTAGCTCAGTTTCGTTGCTTGTGTTACCATTGCTCCCACAAGGGATTATATTCTATTTCAGAGCTCCTGTCTGAGTAGATGCAAAAGATCTTTACTCTTCAGCTGTCATCTTTGAGTTGACCTGTGTCTAAATAGTGATCCTTCTGTAGCAGTGGAAAAAAAAAAACCTGTCAGAACATTGAGAGATACATATCAGTTCAAGCTGCAGCATGAACATGCAATAGATTAATTTCTGTTTGCGTTTGCCTTTAGTGTGTCTCCTACACGGACAGAATGTAAATTTGGTTGTTTTAGAAGAAAACGATGGCATTCTGTGTCTCTGGGCACACAGTGTACTTGGATAGAAGTTAGGGGGAGATGCCATCTGCTGGGAAGGTTGGACATTGTCCGGAGGAGAAGCTCAGCAGAAGCAGCTGTGCTCAGATTATACGAGGATTAAATGACCGCTCGGTAGCCATTGGGAGCAAATAGTTGGGAGTAAATTCCACCTTTCGCTTCCCCCAAGGCTCGGAGGGCTGCCCAGCGGGAAGTTTGCTGGGCCCTCCCTGGCCTCGCAGCCCGCGTCGCTCTTCGGGATTGCGGGCGGCTGTGACAGAGCGCGGGAATGAGGTCAACCGGAGATCTAGGGCAGCCAGCAGGAGCGACATAAAGCAGAATGAAAGGTTAAAAAACTCGGAAATGCCGATGGGAGGGAAAACAAGCGTGCAGAAGCCTTGGGAGGGAAAGGAGCTTGGAGCAGGAGCAGCAATAACAGTATTGTCGTCAACGGGCACTGATCAGCCTGAGTCTAAGGCAGCAAAATGTTAAGCTTACTGAGTAATTCTACTAACACCTAAGTTAAGCACTTGTGCAAATGTGTAAGTGGTAAAGATAAAATGAAACCCAATGCAGAAAACAACATATCAATAATATATTTTTTTTATCCTTTGATTCTCATTACTGCTTCCCTCTGCAACCAACTGTGTTTTCAGTGCATCTTTAAAACAAGGTGGTAGTAAAGGAGCAGGTAGAGCTTAGCACTTTTTTCATTTCCCCCCAGTGTTTGATTGCACTAAATGTGTTTTTAATATTGCTTTTTACTACTTTGATTTTTTGTTTTGTTGTTGTTCACATCAGAAAACCACAAGGTAGGCATTAGATATGGTTTGTCAGGAAGTAGCTGGGACTGCGCCTGCTGATTAAAAAAGAAAAAGTAAACTGGCACAACACACATGGGAGCCCATTGGAATATGATTCATCGGGACACAGTCATGAGAAGTTCTGTGTGAACCAGAGTGCGGTGAGTTGACAGCAACAAAGACTAAGACACAGAAAAAGAGAAGTGACACCTCGAAGCACATATTGATAGGAATAGCTCATAGTGATGACTTGAAAAACTCTAGTGAATTGTAAGATTTAGTCTTCAAAGCTCTTCAAAGATCTGTAGGAGTTAAGATAGAGTGATGAAGAACTGTAATAGGCAGCTATATAGGTAGCTCGGTAAATAGATGTTCAGATGCCAGGGAACTTACCAAATATTTAAAGAAGTGACCTTTGTATGGGCTATTTCCTCCGAAAGTCCAAATATTTTCTCACTCCCTAGAATCCAGAGGCTGACCACTGGTGAATTTGCAGTTTGCCAGGGCTCTTAGGCTGGTCTGCACGAGGGGTCACTCCATGAAGCAGCCCACCCTGGCGCATGAGGACTTTCCTTTCTACTCCTCTGATTGGTGTGAGACCCATTTCTCTAGGAGGAAGCCATGCGATGATTGGAAACATCATTGCCAGCACCTCTCAAAGTCAAGGAGAAGGCTATAATTCAGGGGTCTCCACATCTCCTGAATTCAGCTGTTTCTGAAAAGATTTCTTTGTGCTGGTCCAAGATTTGAACACCACAGAAGAAAATATCACCTTATATGTTGGAAGGCAGTACTGCAACAAACCTAATTAAACTAGCATAATGCTAATAGCAACTGCATTAATAATAGTAGCCAGAAGAAGAGGGGAGACTGTAAATCCTACTGCTTGAGGAATTCTGCATTTACTCAGAGACCATGAGCAACATCGCTGTTCTTAGTGCTTCCTCTCTCCTAGTGAAAAGTAAGGCACACTATCCATCTACAGAGTGCCAAATAACATGTGAGTCAGTCCTAGCACTCTGGAATTGTAGCCGGAATGCCAAGGGAGTTGTTGAGCAGCTGGCTTCTTATTATCATAAAACTTGATAGCTTTTTGCAAATATGTACAAGCAAATGTTTTGTTTACTTTTAATGTGTTTGAACACGCACACTGCCAAAAAGCTAAATACTTCCAACAAAGCTTGGTATTAATTCCTTCCTGTCTTCATTTGGTTCCTTATAGATTTGGCAGGAGAAGGAATTTGCAAGAGTTAGGACAAAATGAAAAGTAAGCAAAATCTTATTGTCAAACTTGAAAACTTTAAAGAAATAATGAAAAGAGTGGACATTTAGAACTCAAAAGCTAGTGCTTTTTTCCTGAAGTTGAAACAAAAAAAAGGGGGGGAAAGATTCTGAAATACCTTCATTCGCTGTCTAAAACAATTGCTCTGGGCAGGAAACTTGGCACTTGAGACGTTTATTAAATCAATTCACAGGGATCTGTTTTCAACAAATGAGATAAATGTCAAGATGAAGTTTTTAGGCATTCACAATACATCACATTTTCCTTCCTCTAGAAGGCAGAACAAAAATGTGCACAAATAAAATTACTTACATATGTAAAAATCACAGTCGGTTTAAGTAATCTTTTCTTCCTGCCTGGATATATCAGTATCAAAACTTAATATAATCTTTTAAGAGAATGAGTATTTGAAAACATTTTCATCCCCTCTACTTCTTATTGTTAACCTACATCAAAACAAGCATGTGAAAACATATTTATCTGGATAGCATCTTTATTTTGGTCACTCTGGTTCTCAGTGCTTTCTATATGTATATGGAAGTGCACTTCCAGGCATGGCAAGTTAATAATAATCTTTTACAAACCTCTTGCTCTCATCCATTTAGCTACCTCTGTCTTTCCTTTTCTCACTCTCTGATCTCTCATGATGTGCTTTTCAAACTGCTTGTTCAAACTGTTCTGGAAATATGTATTTCTCTGCTGCTGACTCGTTTGCACCGTGCAGTTTAGTGCTGCTCGATGCAATCTTTAGGGCAGACAGAAGACAGGACCTGATTCAGAGACAAGGGCTCACTGTTCTCATCTGCAGCCTTCAAACTTGTAGCAGTGGCCAGCTTGTCCTGAGGTTTTTCAGTGCTTGAGTTCTTTACATTTTAATAGAAGTATGGCCATAATCAGAGTTGCTCATATTCCACTTTCTCAGAGAAAATTGTCAGAGAAGATGCAAGTTGAGAAAATGCTGAAACCCTTCAGATCTTGTGAGGTCATAGACCAGGATAGTGCTGATCCCCTAGTGCTGACTCTGTTCTCTAAAGATCCCAGTGTAACGCCATTGTAACCAAAGGAGACAGCTTTATTCCCCATTTTTCATTCCACCTGATTATTTTGTCTTAATCATACAGTAGAGGGAAGGTACAAACAACAGGGAAAGTGTCAGAGGAACTTTTTAATCCAAAACTCCAAGGTTCATAATCCTTACTCAAGCTAGGGGAGGCTATTGTCAATAGTCCCTTGGTATTTAAGCTCTCCAAACCACTGAGTCATTGGGCCTACTCATCTGAGTCATTGGGAAAGGGAGGGAGTGCTGCAGTAGCACAGAGGACTTTAGCAAAGGGCAGTTTTCAAGGAACATGCCATTGGACAAATCCTCTCCCATATAAATGTGAAGTTCATAACTCATCAGAATCTCAAGAGAGAGTCAGGGAGAACTTGTCAGGTGGGAGGCGAAAAGTAGTGATGATCGCAGCAGATGAGATGATTCCTGACTTCTCCAGAGGATATTCAGCCAATTTTCCCTCCCTGCTTCATATGATTCACTTTTTGCTACCCCAGTGTTACTGATGGGGATCTCAAAAGACTAAATAAGGAATGAAAAGAAAGTTTATTCATTGCCAGGTTGAAGCCTAAGTCGGAGACAGCACAACTCCAGGAGGAGTCATGACAGAGGAAAAGTATAGTTCTGATAGCTTATATTACTGGTTACAGAGTTTGGCTGAGCCTTTTAACTAACCCTTCTGGATGAGCTGTCTAGCAACGGACAGAGTCACATGGCCACTCAGATGTCCATGCTGGACCATTTACCTTGCTCTCAGGTAAAGCAGTGCTTGTTTGTTCTTGTAATGCTATTGAAACATGGACTGCTGTCTTTTTTAAGAAAAAACTGAGGGGAGGTCTTAGAAAATGACTCAAGAAGTTTTCTCCTTGTGCAACTGAATCCTTTCTTTGGAAGATTCATTTCCCCTGTATCTCTTAAAAACCTATACCTGCTCAATCTCTGCGTCTTCCTCTCAATCTAATGATGCTCCAGCTTGACATATCTACAAAGATACGTCAAGAAAGAAGTCCGTATCAGTCTTTATATCTTCAGAGGTTCTGGAGATGATCCTAATTCAGTCTACTCCATATCTTTTTTGCAGAGATATTGGTATCTATATGTGCTTGGTTTGTCCTGAGAAGATTGCAGAACAGGTTAAGATAATAGGAATTTCTAGATGGTCCTTCCATTTTTCTCAAAATGTGCGTGCAAGAGTAAGGAAACTCAAGATAATACTCCAGAAGTGGTTGCTTTACTTCTCCTCGAGGAGTAAACATAAGGCCTGTCTCCACTTTCAGCTCATTAGCTCACATCTTGGCTTCACTGTGTTCTTCACAGACCAAAGACTTGGATATCTCGTCTGAGTCTACATGGTGGCAACTTCTTCTAGAAAGATATTAATTTTCCTAGAAATGTGGAGATTATGCAGTAGTGTCATCCTCTCCAATCTTAGCCCTTTTTTACTTCTTCTCAAGGGGAGCATCTACTTCTCCCTCTTTGAGATATTAGGAAGAAATTCTGTTATCTCCTTCCTTGCTAGAAAGCCTTAAACGCTCTTCCCTAGGAGGACAGGAATAGCACAGGGACACCTCTCTGAAGAGAAATTTCTCCAGAACAGTTGCCAGCTGGTTGGAAGGGAAATGATATTTGTATTATGAGAACTGTTCTGTGGTATATGTCTTTGCAAACCTCATTTTAAAGAGTGAAGGATTACATATTGGTTTTCTCTGGTCATGGAGCACATTGTACCTACTCATACTACAGATGAAGATTCATACTACAGAAGAAATTTCAGAAGTTTTGTTCTGCAGGTAAACTTCAATTAAAGAGAGATAGAAAGGTAGAAGGGGATTTCTCTGTCTGGCAGTACACAGAGTAGTTCCAGCTTTAAGTAAGAGATGGAGATAATTAACCCTGTTACTCAAGGCTAGAAGTGCTATGAGTATCTGTCCCCAAAGGGCTACTGAGGTACAGGCATCCACAAGGAGTCATAAAATCAACATAGTCAGATTTCTACTTCCCACTATTCTCCTAGGTACAGCAAACATTTCTGACTGGCCAGGGTCATGCAAAAAGTTGATTTCTGCTAGTGACAGTTGACCCTGCAGCACTGTTCTAGATCGCATAGGTTAGAAAGACTTTAAGTTGCTTTAGCTCACACGTGGAATTGTTGCGGCACCTCTAAACGGTGGAATGTAGCATACTGGGATCTTGGGATTTTGTCTGTGATTCTGGAAGTGGTCTACTGGTTACAGAAAGCACTGGCAAGAAGGTAATTTGGCAGTGTCAATGTAGATGGGGATTTAGGTAAGACTTTGCAGAGCTGCAGATTTTGCTCCCTATCTTGGTTGAAATGACTTCCACTTCCTTTCTGTTGTCTTATATAAATAATTAGATAGTGGATGCTTTTATCTAAGGAAGATCAGAATGACAACAGACTTAGAGAGAAAGTCTGATCAATGGTGTGGGAATAAGTGCTCAGGTTGTTAATATAAGAGTTTTACCAGTGGAATTAATACCAGAACCTTTGCTCTTCAACAGAGCATAGATCTGGAAAAGGACATGAGTGGCAGAATGACAAAGTTTGCTCACAAAACAAATTATTCAAACCAAGCTACAAAAAGTTCAGGAAAGTTTTCTGAAGACTGAGTGACTGTATGATGAAATGGTGAATGTCTGTAAATACAGTCATGCACATGGTTAAAAAAACAAACCTGTGTATACATACAAAACCATGATCCTTGATTTAGCTATCACTTCTCTGGAGAAAGATCTTGTGTTATTGTGAGTCATTCTCTGAAAACACCAGGATCAACAACTGTCAGAAAGGCAAATAGAAGGCATGAAGTACTGAAGAGAGAATGGAAAATAGACTACAAAACATCATTATGCCACTGTTTAAACCCATGATTCACCCACATTTTGACTGCTATATGCTATTCTGCTCACACTAGAAGAACATAGAAGGATAGCAAAGATGATCAAGGAGGGCCTCTCTCAGGCCCCCTTTGAAAAAGGGCCTCATGGAGGTGTATGGATATGAATGACATGGTGAAGATGAATAGGGAATGATCATTCACTGGTTCTCTCAACACAAGAGCTAGATGGCATCTCTCAAAAAAAAAATAAATATCAAGCCTAAAACAACAGGGAAAAACTACTTTTTCATACAACAGACTCTTAAAACATGCAAGTTGTTGCCTCAGGATGCTTTGGAGATCAGAAGGCAAAAGGGTTAAAAATTCATAGACTAGACAGTTAATGAAAGCTAGGTGTCCTGGCCACACCAGTTGTGAGGCAACCCCCAGCTTAGCTTGGCAGTCGTTTAGGGAGATGTTCAAGGGAAGAATCACTTTGTGTGCTGCTCTGTTCTTCATGCTGCAAGCATTTGCTGCTAGTCACTGCTGGAAATAGGATACTCAGGTAAGTAGAGCATTGCTCTGATGCTTTTTGCTAGTTCTTATGCTGTTTTATTATTGTTAGGAGAAAGCTGTTACAACTAATTATAAGTTATTTGGGAAATTTGCATTTGATCTTGTTGCATTGCGAGTTTACCACTAATTTTTGCACAGTATTAAGGACAGCAGAGAAACTGCAAGACCAAACTTTCTGCTGAGGCATCAGTTATGATGAAGAGAAATAAGCCAAGGTTTTGCTTGTGGGTAGGAATTTCCCAGAATACACTGGCCGTTGGGCAGAGCTAGCGCTTTGGCTCTCCTCCCAAGCACATTGGCTCTCTGGTCCGGTGCTGGAACAAACCTAGGCAGTGTTTTCTAAGTAGGACTAAATTCCTCAATGTGGATCTGAGTCAAAAGCATCTACCAGTCTAGTATTGTGCCCAAAGTCTAAGGGCTGTAGTATCTCTACTACACAGTAGTAAGGGAGTCTGATGGTGACACTTAATGAAGGTATTTCAGCTTCATAAAGTTGTCGGCTATGTATCAGCAATGCAGAGAAATATAGAAATTACAGTGTTGCTATTGTAATTGTTGGTATGTGTTATCTGTCATCACTAGCAACAGTCAAGGAGTTTGCATGTCCTTTGTTAAGAATCATCATGAATAATTGTTTGTCGCATTGAAACTACTAATAAAAACTTAACAAATTTTGTATGATTACTAGTGCTGTCAAATGATGATCTCAGCGAGAATTTCAGATACACCATTGTTATCTGTTCTTACAGTTAACATTATTTTAGCACCAGTGAGGTATGATAATATTTTTAATTAGTAACCTTGGTTCCGACTGGGACCCCACTTTGCTACACCTGTATCACAACACTGTGAGGACTTGCCTTACTGGCGCATCACTGTCTCTGTGGACATCGGACCCCTGATGGGAGGAGACGGGCTGTGCTCAGTGGGGCTTTCACTGACCAGTTGGTTCGGACGTGGGTGAGAGGTGTATTTCCTCCCCAACCAGGCATGCTGCAGGAGCAACTTTGATGCTGGGGTCACAGTTTCCTGATGGGCAGGTTTATCCCCTGGATGAGGTATGGCATCTTAGTGGGTGGCACTGCACTTGAGAGTGGCAGCGGAGAAGTTAGTTGGGAGTGTCTGAGAAGCTAATCCGCATGCTGGAAATAGTGTGCTGGAAACATGAGCTCTGCCTAAATGAATTGCTCAGAGCTACTGCAGTGTCTCTGCAAGCCCCGTTAAAAATGGGAAGGGATTAAGAGCTCTTGCCAACAAACTTGAGAACTGTCTTTGTCTTGTCTGTGGCAGTGTCTTACGCCGTAGGTGAGAATTTAGCTACAAGTATCCTCAGTAACAGCCAGCTTGGAGCATGATCCTAATTTACTGTAACTCTTGCTACATTTTGTGGCTGATCATTATCATGCTGAACAAAATGTTTTGAAAGTGTTTTTATAGGGTTGAGTGACTTATTCAATAATTTATACCATTTTGGAGGGATTAGAGGATGAATTTAAGCAATCAAATAATGTCATTATGGCTCAATGACTACATTCTTTATCAGGAAAAAAAAATCAGTTGCAATTACACTCAGAAGGACAGAGACTCTTTATTCAGCAGTTCCCCCAAGAACAATGATATCAAAGATGCTAATGGGTCCCTCAGCTGTAGAGACGCCTGTCCTTCTTTGTTAGGAAGGAGAGTATCAGCTGCCATCTGCTCATCTGTGTAACTATTGTGCCATTTATGCCACATATTTGCAGTGGACCGTGCCTGCAAATCTCTGTCCGGTGCAGCGGCATGCGATGTGTCTGTGCACAGAGCTGTGCAAAGCGTCACGGAAACAGTGGGAACCCAGGGCCTGCTATGGTTGGGGGGAATCTGACCTCTGATCTGAGCAGGCGCAGAGCCCCTCCCTGCTCACTGCACAAGGAAGAAGAGCGGTTCTTGTTGGGACTCTCTGGAGACCTTTACCCACACCACATTGCACGGAGTCCGTCCGGCACTTAGAAATTTTTAATGGTTCTTCACTTTTGTTTGCTTCTATTCGTCCGCACCAGTAGTCATCCTGGCCAACAGACCGCTGGTGTCTCCAGGGGGAAGAAGTGCCTTCCCCTGGTAGGCTGAGCACGTTGCTTGCTTGCCTTGGACCTAATCCGGGTCTGCTGCTGGCAGGCTGGCGGCGTAACCCAAAGCTTTCATATTCTCCTTAGAGGTATCCAGTGAAATGATGAAATCCTGCTCCCTTGACCTCTGAGCTGGCTTTTCAAACCAGCTTTTAGCAGCTTAGGAAGACTTAACTCAGAGAGGAAAATCAGGTCATGCAATGTTTGTGGAGAAAAACTAGATAAGTCTGATCTGAGCAAGGGAGGAAAATACGTTAGATCATCCCCTATCCCTGCATAGTGACTGTACACATAAGATGGGCATTAGTTAGAGTCATTCTGCCAGAAAACCTCGGGAGGAGCATGCCAAAAGCAAACATGTCTCTCCATGAGGGTGTTTGGATTTGGAATTCTCTGCACATCACTTATTTATTTATATTAACCAGCCACAGTCAGACCGCAAAACAAAAGCTCATATTGAAAATAGAAGTAATGAAAAAAGAGCACATTTGTTTTAATGTATTAAAGCATGTAAGTTACTACAAAGGCCCACACTTGACGTAAAAGTTTTATTATAGGTATTCCCCTCAATGCCATTTGGTATAATTTGACTTCCCTCACATACAGTTCTTCTCATCCAAAGTACCACCTGGCTGCTCCATGACTGTGTCTCAGTCCTTCCAGATTAAATGTACTCACAGTGACCCTGAACTGACAGCCAGTGAAGCCTGGAAATCTCTACATTATGCAAAAAGAAACACTGCCCTTTCCTCCAGCTGTGCTTTCACAACCCAAGCTCTGAAGCAAGCTGGGTTCCTGTATTTCTACACTTGGGTGCCAGTATCAGAGTTTCTGCAGACTAAATGGCACTATTAATGACACCTTTTCTTCCTACTAATGTGTTGATATTTTCAAAGATAGAAGGAACTTTATTTATTTATTTTATTTGTTTTATGTTGGTAACAGAATAATCAGTACATTGAGCACTTCTGCCTGGTAATGACATTGGTTGTACAGGGTTTGTAAGAATCAAAGCTGGAAAAAAATCTGGTCTATCTTCTATGCAGGGTCCCAGAGTCTCACTGGTTTTCAGCCATGCCATTCCAAGCAGAATAAACTTCAGTTCATCCATACAGCTGAGGAAAGAGATTATGCTGCAAACATGGAAAAAAGCCTTTTTGTGGACATACTGAAATTGTGGAAAAGGATATTTTAAATGTGATTGTGAAGCACTGTCTTGATTGCAGTGATACCCCACTGGTACCAGTCTGAGGAAATTAAGAAACGTAAATACCTTTTTGAAGGTATTTATGGCCTTGATTCCTACCACTGGCATATGCATAATCAGAGCAAGTAAGTGCAATTTTATCTTGCCTTTTATTTTTAAAGCAAAGCCAGGCCTTTTCTAGTCAGTGACATCACATTATATTAGCTCTTTCTATTAAGGCTTGAATGAAGGAATGATATTCAGAATTTTGCATGCAAAGGTAGTGCCATAAAATGGCCCTTCCCTACACTTCATTTGCTATGTTTTGTCAAGGTCTACAGTATTTTTCTGCATCCCTTGTGCTGCTTCCCTGCAAGTGTGTCTCAGTAGTTAAGAACCTGTTTTCATGACAAAGCTCAGTGCGATTTTTCCCAAGAGTCTACGTTGGACTGACAGTAGACTCATTTCACTTGGCCCATGGAATTTCTTATTCGTATTTCTTAGTGTAAGGTGACATTTGTCTTAACATACAGCATCATGTCCGCGCTTCTTTTCCCACTCAGCAGAACACCTGCACCTCCACATGCAACACGTGGGGTTGGGCTAGGTGATCTCTGAAGGTTCCTTCCAACCTCAACCATTCTGTGTGTGATCCTGTGATCTGTTTTAAAGGCCACTCTAGACCAATCACCCTCTGGACAGTCACCTTATCTCCATGACCAGTGAGAGCCTGAGAGACTAAGGTAGATACCTAAATTTATAATGACTGTGAGATGAAATGAATCCTGTTTCAGGCTCCTGAATGGGACAATGCAGTGATCCTTTTCCAATGCCTGTCTAAGAAGGCAGGGACTGGTGTGTCTAGGTATTAAAATTGCTGTCTGCATCACTCAGCACTCTGTGAATTTGAATGCAATAGTAGTTGCGACACCTAATTATCCATGTACAGTGGGTGGTCCAAATAGGAGCGCGCAGCAGAGCAGCAGATGTGCGTTGCTGCTGTCAGATTAGATTGAGATTAGATAAAGCTTAATTAACACTTTATTTTTGTTAGATTCAACTCCTATTAGTCACACTAAAATTATTACAGAAAAGCACAAGGAAACCAAGAGGTAAAGTTAAAATTCTTTATTGTTAAAATCAAGGAAGCATTTTTATGGTTACTTATGGTTACTAACAAGACCTTATTAATAAGGTATTATTCCCTAAATTTGTAACATCTTTGGTCTGGAGAGCAAGACAACCTTGAGAAGAGCTCTTCAGAGCTCCAGGGAACTATTTCTGAAACCTTCCTTCTCTAGCTCTATACGTCCCAAGCCATCTAATGTATGTAATCATATATATTAACCTCATATGTTCAACATATATTTATGGTAGTTTATGCCACTGGTTAAAAATCACATTGTTTTCCCTCATTTCAATTCTGTATTTATAATACCACTAGGATTACTGTCTTTTAGAGATATTTTTTCAAGATTCATATTAACTTTAACATAATTTATCAAGGTTCATATGGCCAAACAAGTTTTCCCTCATAAACGTTACATTAGAGCTCCTTTCCACACAGCATCAAACTATTCTCATAATATTCCATATTTTTGAAACCCACAGTTCAGCATTTCGCAAAATGTTTTAGTCCCTTTAGTGCAGGTAGCTAGTCCCTGTGTTCTCCCTTTTGCTTTCTCTCCTTGTATATATAAAAGCTGTTAAGTGGTTAAGTTGGGTGTTTCTCCTTCAGTGTTTAGCCTGAGGTGTGTGATCCAGTATAAAATAACAGGCATCGCAGACGCCTCTGAAAGACTCTTTATTGTATGGTTTCCTTCTCAGCAGTGAGGCAGCGAGGGAGATGCATCTTTTGCCTTGAAATGTCACATAACAATAAATGGAGTCCTTTGTTAGTTTATCTGTTCAGTAAATTGTGTGAACATGACCATCAAATGGTGACCATCTTCATTCTCAAATCTATTTCCTGTCATGTTCTTCCATTATATTTGATCTCTCCAAATTGTTGGAGAAAAGCAGAGTAATGTCATATTGAAAAGATATTTCTTTATTAATTGCTCCTTAAGATAATACTATTTACATATTTTTAGCATGTGCTGGAAGACTAAGGAGCAGTAGGCTAGTGCAGGAAACACAAGAGCCGTGAGCAGCGCGATGAAGGAGCTCCTCCCCACTGGCATTAGAGACTGGATTTAAGTTCAAGAAAGGTTTTAAGTTCAAGAAAGCAGAGTTGAAAGTGAAGTTTCCTCAATTTGCATTTTTGCTGACACATGCAACAATCCCACAGGGACCTCTTGGGATGGAAGAGCAGGAACACAGAGAAATGAAACAAAACAGCTACTGCCACATTTAGCAGCAGCAAAGAGAACCTACTGGTGCCAGATGTATTCTGAGAGCTCATCAGCAGTCATGGTAACTTAATTAAGAAGTAGTGTTAGACCAAGGATGAGAGAAAAAGAGAGGTCAGATCAAGTCACAACACAATTTCCATCTCAGTGCAAAGATGGAGCAGAACCTGCATTTCCTTGATGCCTCTTCTGAGGCCCTATCCAGTAAAAAAGCTGTTTCCCCCTCAGCAAAGCTGAAGGATTATCTACCAGAGTGTAGCAAAAGACCTTTGGTCCTTGCACTATGGGGTACTGGCCCTCAAATGTCTGAAATGCAACAACATATTTGAGGATAATTCATGAACACAGAAAAATGCATCTGTGCTTTCCCCTGCTCAGTAAAACAGGAGCTGCGATAGCTGGTTCACCTGTGGGGTTCTTCTGTTTGTTTGTTTGATTGTTTTGCTTTGTTTCTTTTTTAGTGTATGAGTAGATCTAAAACCAGGGATGCAATACAGGTCGTAACTGCTCTTATAGAAGAGCCTGAATGAGTAGAAGAAGCACCAGAGGATTTTCCTTGGCAGCAACCTTCCTGTTCCCCTGAGCCACACTTATCTGATAGCTGGAATACAGCACATGGTGAATAGTCTGTTATTCTTTCCCATCCCACAAGATTTGCACAGTAAATAGCTTCAATAAGTGCCTGAAGTTTTTTTTTTTTTTTTTTTTTTTAACTTCACCTGATTTAAGGAAGGCTTTCCTCAGTTAATTGCTCCCAGGCATGTTGTCCAAGGCAGAACTAGTCCCTAGTGGATCGAACTATTCAGAACTCTGCAGCTGGTTCCATTTCATCTATCTAAAGACTGCAGATAAAGAACAAAAGAAACCACACACTACATCCAAGTGCTACAGGACATTTTTTTCTTGGGGGGTGGGACTCATTGAAGTGCCAGGAACTCCTTGAAGGACCTGTGGCATTCTCTATTCTCATCCTCCTGAGAAATACCGTCTCCAGTAACGCTGCCTATCGAGGCAGTGGGGCAGTAGATAAACTCACATGATGGGGACCCTTGCCTTATGAATCAGTAAAACTCTTTATGGCTCAACTCAGAAGTGGATGAGCTCCATCCAGCTGTGTTATGCCCCAGAGAGTAACTCAGAGATGCTGGAACACCTGATAAAACCACATCATTTTCCTGCGTCTTGGGTTCATAATGAAAAATGAGACAAATGGCAGAAGTGCTCTTCAGGAAACCTGATATTTTTGTATTTTCATGAAACTATCTCAGGCACAAACAGATTAAGGATAGGTAGATTTGTCAGGTCCTCAGGCTGCTGTGGGCATTGGCATCACTTTATTACACTCATGAAAACAGTGGAAGAGGATGATAGCAGCCTAAGGTTTATGCTAATTCCCTCAAATAAAGCAGTCATCAAAGTAAGTTGTTTAATGTTACTGATAGCAGTTATTATAAAAGAAGGAGAAGGCACTGTGGTAGGAAGAGTACACAATGTGAGTTGTGGGCTGCATGTGACATTTAAAACTAAGTAGATGAGCAGTCACGCTTGCCCACATTGCACCCCCTGTGCACTCACAGCAGTGCCATGGGCTTTCACAGTGGGGAAAAGATTTGTTCCCATCTCTGTGCCCACCGGCACTTGATCCCCAGTCCTGATGCTGAGTTCTGGTAGCATCAGTCATTGTTCCACAATAGGCAACTGGAAGCAGACAGAGTCCAATCTCCCCGTGTGTCCCAGGGCTCCCACCTGAGGGTTTAATCAGCGCATGATGGTGCAGATCACACACATTCTTCACGTGTTGATTTTTGGTATTCATCATTGTTTTCCATTGGAGTTTAGAACTGCTAGTTTAGAAAGTCGATCCAAGGAGGCTCCGGTTTAAAGATGCTCATGTTCCTGCTGAGCATTCTCAGCAGGAGGGCTTTGATGTGTGTCTCTGCCTCTTATGTGGCCCACATTGTGCACAATTGCATTCAAGTGCTTAGTCCCCACAATGTGGTTTTTCTGTTGTTTTGTTCTTTGTACTTCTTAATTATTTTTTCTTTCTTCATTAAACATTTCATTCAGGTTGCCTGCTCCCTCTTACCCTTCCATAGCAAAACAGGCACTTGGAACCTTGTGTGATCTTTGTTTTGCTTTGCTTTGTTTTATTGCTTGAGGAAGAGTTTCATATTATTTTGTCATCTTCTGTTGTCACTGTTATTTAGAAATGACAGAAAGGCATTTATGCTGTCAGACAATTATAGGGGAGAGTGAGTTCTGTATTAGGAAGGATGTGGCTGGTACAAACAAAACCTAGCTAAATACTAATGGGAAGAGCTAAAAGAAACTAGACAATAGTGTGAAAATCAAGAGGATAAAAAATACAGTAATTTCCTATAGATTTTTTTATTAGTGCTCACAGTCAAGAAGAAAAGGCACAGATTGTATTTATTCCATTTCCATTCGGTCTCTTATAAAGCAGGTGTTTTACAAGTCCTGAATGACTATCCACCTGAACTTATAGCGACAACACTGGGCACATACAGGTCTGGAGGAAGTTCAGCTTCCTCATGAGCTAAATGTACCTTATCTCTGAGAACAAGTACAGCTTTTGAGAACAAATACTCCATGCTTAACTAGCCCATGTGGTTCTGTTCCATGCGATCTCAGCAGCTCAGGTCTCCACAAGCTTGGGGAGCTCCAGACCACACTGCCATGCAGGGTGCACATATGCCCTTGGTTTATTGGGAAGGTCAGACTTTCTGCAGAGGGAAAGCATGAAAGATGAGACACAAGGATGAGATACCAAAACAGATGTGATCTCACCTGTTATATGTGAGACTTCATGGTCATAGTTTAATACTGCTCTGTAAACCTGACAGTTAAACATCAGCACTTAAGTGTGAAAGCGCCACCTATTACTTATGTCATGCAGCACTTTCTCTTAGAGGACTCTGTTTTTGATTGTTTAAATTTTTTCTAAGCTCAAAGTGGGCTAAAAAGTTCCATCCTCTGTATCAACCTCAGGCTAGCTAATTCCGGGGAAAGATGATAAATGTATGTCAATGAGACAGGAACATTAACGTGGGTAAAGTATACATATCCACAGATAATATATACACACACTACAGATGCAGCCAGATAATCACAAGTACTTAATTCAATCAGTTTAGGAAGTTTTCACTGCCTCAGCTGGAAATTACCACTCCTTAGCAGAGGAACAGAGCCTGCAGCGTGCACATACCTTGTCCTGATTACCAGGCACAACAGGTCCGCTCACACCAGCTCTTGTTCTTGCGGGAGAAGTGTCAGGGTTTTAAATCTCCCTAATTTGATTGTCTGAGATCGCGTGATGATAAACTAAAGAGCTTGCCTTCTTGCAAGAAGGTGGATATTGCATACTACAGCTACTACAAGTGATATTGCTGAAGCAGAACAAATCATCACTATGTGTCTGATCTTGTTAAAAAATAATAAAAAACTCTGATAGAAGTGTTCATCATTCATGCTTATTGACATACTTATTTCAATATAAATTGGAGGACATCAGACCTTTAAAAACCAGGGCTCTGCATAGCCCTCAGGAGGGTCTTTGCCGACTTACACTATCAAAAGGTCTCTGTGGGTGTCTGTCTGCGCCCACTAAGACTCTTGCTGAGGACACGTAAGCGGAGGTTGTGCTGACAGATGGGCACCACTGTGCCATGGTGAATGGACAGAGACTGGGGAGGAAATTTTAGCCTCATTGAAGTCGGCTGGAGTTTTGCCACCAACTTCCTTGGGGCCAACATGCCTTTTCAGCTGTAGACGTTTCCCAATCACCTTCCCTGCCGAGCTTTCAACACGCACATGTTATTTTCATTACCTATAAACATAATCTTTCCAAAATGGAGACATCCATGTGTACAGTATGTCAGAAGATCCCATTAAAAGTTCATCATGGTACATGTGGTAAAATGTGAGTAATCCATCCCTGAAGTCTCTGAGAAATTTTCTAACGTGAGGAAAGCCCAGTCCAGCGGTTTTTGGGCTGATGCAGCACGCAGACATGGGGTTGTTACTTTGCAACAGGCACACGTGGATGTGGGCCTGGGGTAGCGCAGTCAGGAAACACACCAGACCGGTGCTGCAGGAGGCCACGGGCCTCATGCACACATGGCGAGGGATGAGGGACCACTTAACAGTTAATCACGGCCACCCTTTGCTTTTGTTGAAGACAGGGCTGCTGCATGAGGCTGGTAGTGAGACCCTGGTCCTTCATCTCCTGCTGTGTGGTGTGCAAGGCGCCGAGCTGAGCCTCGGTCCAGGCAAGAAGCAGCTTGGCACAAGTCTGACCCGTGCCAGTCGTTATAAGAAGGCCTGCCAGCGGTTATGGGGTGTGCAGCCCTCCGGAGTAGTAGGCCTAAGTAGCCTCCTCCTTCGCCAGGGCTGTATCAAGGTGACAAACAAATCGCTATGGGCAGAAAAACAGAAATTGTGCAGGATGGAATCACTGAGGAGTCAAAAAAGAGAAAGCTTCAGAAACGGGCCTCACTTTCGCTTTCTTGCTGTCCTGTGGGACTCCATGCGAGAGGACTTCTTGGTCGGTCCACAGATGATGGGAAGGAAGGTTAGACCTGTCTAACTATGATAAATGAGAGATGATAAAAGGTTTAAGACAGCAATGTTGAATTTCCTGTTCTGCCATGCTGTCTAGAACATAGCTGTGTGGGGAATACTGTATCCCATGAAGTCATCTACAATAGCTTGGAGCGATCCAGGCTGGCTAGAAAGGAATATAGGAGCCAAATCCCTCACAGGCAAACAGAGCTGGTTTCCTAGCAAGAATTGTTCGTGCAGACACATTCCCAGGCTGAAAGACATGCGCGTAGCTTGTCAACAACTGATTGTACCAAATAGCAGGAGAAATTGCTATTTTCGAACATAGTTCAGGGATCGCCCTAATTTCACCATGGCAGACACTTGGCCATGAGAAAGCCTGGTGTCCCCAGGGCTCTCCCAGGGCAGAGCTGCAGTCGGTGGATAAGCTGAGCCGGGTCTCTGCCTGTTGTGCGTCTGTTGCAGTGGTGATTTCCCTCAATATCTAGCACGTCAACAGGACAACCCTACCTGTGAGGGTGCAGGGATCAGGCAGGGATCACTCCCGACAGTGATCATCTCCAGCTTAAGAGTATCTGAGCGTTTTCCTCCTCATTGAGCTCTGCTGCCCAGTTTGTTGGAGCAGTGACACAGCATTTGGGTCTTTTCCCTGGTTGGATGAAGGGGCGAGGATCTCTGGCAACCATCCTGGCCTTGTGAGATTGTGAATGCTAGTGTCCACAATTCCTCGTGTATGTGTCTTGGAATGTTTCTCATATATGTCTCTTGGATGGTCGTGGTTGATTTTTTTTTTTTTTCCTGAGTGCTGGAATGTTCAGAGAAGGAAAAGAGGCAGGAGATGGTTCCATGTGACTATGCCAAATTCTTCAAACACTCCACAGAATTACTGTCAGGAAATGTTTTGCACTCTTCATCCATCTGTATCTCAGGTTATTAGACACAAAAAGAACAGGTCTTGGGATCTTTCAATTTTTAGCTCTTCTAAATGCCGGAAAATCATTTTTGCCTTAATCTTGGTTTTCTGAGATGCTTATATATATGCATGAATGTGAATCTGTTAGAAGCCATGAAACTACTTTCTAGCAGGGTATTAGGAGAAATTCAGCCTGTAACAGTACCTTCTGCATGACCTTGACTTGAGAGGTTGTTGTCACTCTATACAACATCCTTAAGTGATTCACTAGTGCCTGGCAGTTCAAGGGGTGTTCACGCTCACCTTTTCACACTTCTTGCTTAGCTGTGACTATGAGCACCCAAAAGTAGCAGTGTAAGGGAATGTGCCTATAAACTGACTTGGGCTCCTAACTTAGTTGCCTAAATTCAGCATTTACTGCCTAATTACATATCCCAATCCCCCTGCCGAAGCAGCTCCAGAAGGTGGTTTAGAGGTTTATCTGATTCAAGCTTTTAGTTAGAGATCTAAGCTTAAAGGAGACTTACTGAAACTAAATGTTTCAGATATGCAAAAAGATTGAATGAGTGTGAGGTGCTCAGCAAGATACTCCCACTGAGGTGAACCAGCAACAAGAAACCAGAATATTTCTGCCTTGCCTGTGTTATTTCTCCCTCCTGCTCTGATATGCAAGTCAAGTCCTCCACGGTTGCAAATCAGCATAACTACAGGAGCTCTCTGGGGCTCTTGCAGTGTACACTGGCACTCCAGTCACAAGTGGGAGGTATTTCCAAAAACAAAAATAAAGAAAAAATCTTGCTATAGCTAAAAAAAATCTCACTATACAGGCACTCTGCCAGTGTCTTGCTGTAAGATTGTTCTCTTGTCCAAAGCACAGAGCACAGACATGATTTCACTGCTAGAAATCATGTGGAAGCCCCAGAGTAATGCAGAAATGAGAGTTTGTGCTTCCTACATTGCGTCAGAGGCAGCAATAAAGGGTGCCTGAGGATGGGCCTGCTTCGGCCTGCTGTTGCTTCACCAGAGCATCCAACGTTGAGTTTACAAGAGCAATGTAGGCTCTTCTGAACAAGGATGGTAATACTGAGCCCACAGGGTTTCACTGGATGCTGAGCTTCACTGGGGATGGCCAGGTGGGAACCCTGGTCCACATGGGGGCTAAGACAGCACGTGGGGACACATTAGTGGGTCACCTTGGGGCCGGGAATCACGGCCAGCCTTGCATCGTCCTAAAACGGTTTGTCGGGAGCTGCTGTCCACCACCACCTGTGAGCTGTTCCTCGTAGTTGCCGTCCTCCTCCTACTCTTTCTTGTAGCGCTTGGAGTCAAGGAAGCCAAAGGAAAAGCGGGAAGGCTGCCTGCCCCGATCTAAGAGGAGGGAATCAAGAGAGGAGGTTTGATGTCTGCCATCCTCACTCTAAGTAACCTTTTGTGCTAAGGCAACTGATTCAACCTGATAATGAGTGTGAACAAAACGCATAGGTTTGACTACCAAATGTACAAAATTTTACCTATTTTTTTCCCTGGAAAGTGCTGGGGAAGCAGCTTTTGGTGAGCCACACACCAGCCGCTGAACAGGCGCCAGTGAACAAATCTGAAGACCTTTACTTTTTTTTCCCGCTTTTAATTCTTTGTTTCTTTAAACCAGAACTAATGTAAAAGAAGAGTGAAAGTCAGAGCTGTCACTCCAGACATGACCCTGAAACCAGAATGAGCTGTCCTATAGTGCAACAGAAAGGTGGGAAAAATCTCCTGCCTTTTGAGGGAGAAGCTGCAAGAAGCAGGAGCTCACCCTGCCACAGCAGTACCAGCTCTCCTGGCTGGGAAGCAGGCAGCCTCTGTGGACATCGTGGCTCAGCAAAAAAAATGACCATTGTTTCCCTTCTGTCCCACCAAAACTATCCACCAATTCAAGGCATTTCCAGGAGAAGGAGGGTAACAGTTTGCACATACTTTCCAGCCAAGTGTCCCTAAACTACTCCTGCACTATGATTTCATAAGCAAAACTTTGCGAAATTCTGTAAGGGAGTCTTGACAAGCTACAAAGAAAAAGAGGGAGAGGAAGAGCAACCAGAAAGGTTCGCGTTGTGTCAGTGGCAGAGTGGCCCTGCCAGCTCGTCACTATGCACAAAACCCTCTCTCTTGCCATGCACTGCTGCTACCGCTGCCATGTAGAACTGGCAATCAAGAAAATTCCCTCTTTCCTTGGTGAGTTTGCCTGTAAACACGACAAAGTGTTGTCTCACTGCCAGCCTGCCCGCTCGCTTGCCAGCTCGGTAGAGGATCCGCTCAAGAATGGGACACAAGAGAGTGCAGACTATTGGGTCAGTGGGGCAGACTATATTCCTGCACAACAGGCAGGTCACCAAGGTGAGCCAGACTTCAGGCATCTCAGGAAAAGGTCTGGAAGGGCCCCAGACCTTGGACTTGAGGCAATGGACTTGATGTTTGGCCACCTTCAAACTCACCAGCAGCGTCTGCAGCTTAAATGAGCTGCGGTTGCACATGTGAAGAAGGGACGTACGAACCTCCACTTGGGCAGAGGACAGCACCCTGTGAAACATCTGCATAGGAGATAGCCTTACAGAGAACATGTTTTTTCTACCTGTGAGCATTTCTGCCACAAACTGTTGTTTGGAGCTGTACACAAATCCCATTAGCCATCCTAAGCCCTCCAACATGCCTGGCGCTGGGTCACACAGTTCTTTTAAATCTCCTCTTTGAAATGGAGATAGATGTTTCTGAAGTCTGTGTGATATCCACTCTCCAGATGAACAAAACAGAATTCCAGACCTGGAATTTCTGCATGATGTTGTCCTGCGACATGATATTGGGTTTTGTGGTTTACAGAGATTGGATGGGAGAAGGGAAGGGAAGGGAAGGGAAGGGAAGGGAAGGGAAGGGAAGGGAAGGGAAGGGAAGGGAAGGGAAGGGAAGGGAAGGGAAGGGAAGGGAAGGAAAGGGAAGGGAAAGGAA
>VWPW01017256.1:27588-58226 GCA_013389825.1 Crypturellus undulatus | reverse complement strand
AGGAGAGGAGAGGAGAGGAGAGGAGAGGAGAGGAGAGGAGAGGAGAGGAGAGGAGAGGAGAGAGCTACAACACAGACTTGCCTTCCAGTGTGTGGATGTGGAGGAGCGTGTTTGGACTCAACACAGGGGCAGAGTCCCATGTCCCAGGCAGCAGTGTAAGGCATTAGCCTCCTGATTTATAGTGGTGCAAGTGAGGGGTGAGAGGAAGGCTCAATAGCACCGGTTCATGGAGGGTCAAACTGCCGTGAAGTTAATCCCCTGATTTATTAGGGAGCCCGTCTTCCTTCTCCCCGCACATAGCTGCCTATGCAAGATCAGCAGCAGAACAAGTAACACATCATAGATTCAGAGGCTCACACTGTCATTTCATGAATAGCAAAGAAAGGACCAAATGCAAAAAAATAAACTGGCTCCAAGTTTCTGATTTATACTGTTTTCTCGGAGCCTTTTTGCCAAGCAGCTAGTGTTTTGTGCCAATTGCTATTACAGAAAAGCTTTCTTTGGTAGATATAAGGAATGGACACTGCCCAGTTTATCTTAAAATAAAATCTCTTCTCACAGCTTTTATAGGTTGTCAGAGAGAGAGAAAAGGTTGAGCTTTGTTTTTGCTTGTTTTATTATTTTTATTTTTATTCTGGACTGTGAAAGTACATTTGGGGGAGTCTGCATTATGTGTGCAAAAACACAACAGATGAATTCTATTAATGGATGTAACATGTGGCTGGGTTCAAGCTAGAGTGTCATTTGAATATAGAAGTCAAAGCCAATTTATTGTAACATATTTTTCTTTTCAAAATATTTTAAGAAAGACAAAAAAGTTTGCGCAACATCTTGGCAAGCAGGTCTGTTGAGAGGAGGTATTTTCTGTCTTGCAGCTAACATAAGGGCTGAAAAATGTGGCAATGCCGAGAAATCCTGGATTCCTTCTGGAACTGAAAGAAAGTGTAGAGGATATAATTGTGTAAGAGCCCAATAAATTTTCAAGGGTGGATTTGTAACACTGCCTTGGGGGCTGCAGGTGGCTCCAGAATAAAGTTACATTTTTGATTTCATCAAGAGATGTCAAATACTTTATCTATGTAGCTATGCACTCATGCAGCCTCGACTGAAAGCCATGGAATTATTATTCCGTAACATTCATTGTGTTCCTTCCATGCCAGATGGTATAAAGATAAGTTGGATTAGTTTGACGTTTTTATGTTTTTTAGTGTGTGTGGAGGGGGTGGTTATTTGGGTGCTGAATGCAGTAAGCAAAAGCTAAGACACACAAATGAGCTTCCATTGAGTTTTCAAAGTGGTGAGCATTAGCTGGTCTTCAGGGAGTGGGTGGGTTTGGTTTTGCCAGTCATTATTTTATTGTTGGTGAGTCATTTTTTTCCCCCTGGATGACATGGAAGGCCATGGCCATGGGGCACAGCTTTACCTACTTAGTAGATCAAACCCTGGAACTACACCTAACTTACTGAAAGACATGCAGCAGCAAACCACAGCTTTTGTGGATTTGTGTTGTGGAAAGAGTATGTTGTGGATATAAGGCCATGCAAAAACAAGTTGCTTGGTTCCTAGAGTAAATTGAGACAAAGTGCAGTCAGAAATCTGATGTTTCTCCCAACTGTTATGAAGTCTCCATTACCTTCTATTTGCTTTAGAGCTGTGCAGCTAAGGAATATCTGACTACAAAGTGACCAAAAATAGTTTGAAGATTTATGTAGCAAAGGGATTAAGAAAGTTCCTTCCCTCCTTCAGAAGAGGTCCAAGCACCAAACACTGATGGAACAAGCAGAGATACAATGTATTGTTGCCAAGAGAAACCATGGGTAAAAGAAAACGAACCCATGTTCATGTTGTAGCTCATAGCCTGGAGTTGCAAAGTCTTCCCCCACTACCTCCTAAGCTGCCTTTTTGCCATCCCTTGCTCATGAAGCTGTACCCTGCGAAGAGGAAGCAGATTTAAACCCATAGCAAGAACCGGGTAGCACCCAAAAACCCACTTCAAAGCCCTCTCCAATTACATATTTGTACTACCAGAAAAGTGGCTAACCTCTAAGTCTTCTAGTCCTGCAGCTAAAGAAAGAACATTTTAGCTCTAGGGCATACCACATCTCTCAGAAATCACTCTTGTGAGGGAGGTGAGGGGACAAATGAAAATGGCATCCCTCACTCCACTGTAAAGTAACAAATTACCGCTTGGGTATTTTCTAACAATGGATGTCACTTCTAGCAATGAGTCTGTAAAAAATCTCCTGTTGCTGCTCACCAGATGGTAAGAACCATAGAGGAAAACTTTGTTCCCCTCAGACAGACTGCCATGCAACATAGAGAAGTTTTCTGAAAGATCCTATGGCAGCCCAGTTACTTCCTTCAACATTTCCCAAGCTCCTGGTACAACACTGAGGTTTTCTACCAGAACCACATGCAAGTTTTCATATTCTTCCAAAAGTGCTAAAGTTACTCAATATCCTTCTTGTTTTATCAAGGCCTTTGTGTCAGTCACTCATCCTGGGAGCGTGTGTCCTGTGTCTTATACTTCAGCTAATTGCATAAAAAGGATTGTTTCGTTTTCTTGATGCTTATTACTATTTTCAGCCTCACAAGCCATTTCTTCTGTTTCAGGATCAACACTCTGTGGTAGGCCAGGGAGCTGGCCCCACTCCAAGTTCCAGTTCTTGCTCAAATCCAAACACTGGAAGTGGTTACATGAACTCATCCCAGCAATCAATGTTGAATCAGCAACTGATGGAAAAGAAACAGGCTCTGCAGCGGCAAATGATGGAGCAAAAACAACTCCTTCTACAGCAACAGATGTTAGCAGAAGCAGTAAGTTTTCTAATTTCATATTTTGCATGATTTTCATAGAAACACCAGAAAGGAAAGCTAAGATAGGCAGAAATCTGCCCAAACTTGTAGATCATTTTAGCAATGCGTAGACCTTCTAGAGTTTTCCTTGTATTTTTTCAGCACTTAATTGAGCCTTTGTTATGAGAAGAGTCTAGCAACACATACACTTACTTCTAGTCATGAGTGTTTTCCATGGTGTTTCTTGTAAGGTACACCAAGGTATACCAGCACACTACTTCGCTACACTATTTGGAGTAAAGAGGAAATATGACTTCCAGGTTCTGTGTTGCTATGACTGCAGAGTCGAGCAGATTCCTCTTATATGAGGTTAAAGACAACTTCTGGATAATGTCACAACAGGAGCTTCTGGAGTCTGGCATTTGTTTGCTTTGTAGAAGAGGGGAGAGACAGTGACAAGTTGCGTGGAGGTTTTCAGAATGAAAGTCTTTAACGAAGAGGTCTTTTGGGAAGATCATTTACCTAATAGCTCTGGATGGAAGTGAATAACTAAACTCACACTTTTTAGTGTGAAATACAAGTATGTTGCAATCAAGGGTGAAGCCTGCACAGTAATTGCATAGTAAGTTCAAATTGGGAGGCACGTGTGCGCCAGGAGTGACTTAGCAATGAGTGAGGCAGTCAAGCCCGTACCCACACTTTCCTCACAGGCCATGCATCCCAAGCAGTCACTGCTTATGGTGAGCAGTAGTAATTCTCCAGACACATAAAGTCACCGTTTGTAGGAATAGGGGAAGTTTCACCCCACAGAGATGCTGATGAGAGATTTGTCACTGACTCCAGTGACTTCAGTTTCAAGTTTTTCATGAAGACAAGGCTGTTAGATTTTGATTCAAGGACTTCAGTTTTTGTCTTTCCTTCACCAGAAGTGTGGCCAGATAGTAGCTGTCTTCCTCAGATCTCTTTTCCCGACGCCTTCTTCCCCAAAAGTCATTGCTAATCCCTTTCTGTGGCAGCTCCTCCACTGGAGGAGGGAGGGAGAGAGGGAGGAGATGAGGATGGCTGGGACAAAGCACATGTAGTCGAAATCCCCTTTGCCAACTGTGCACATTGACACAATGAAAAGTTAACACACACGAAATGGCTGATGGCCATTTCATAGCCAAAGGGCAGGTGGGGACCTTGTTGGCCACACCTGCAACCCTGTGACCCAGGTTACTTCCCCAGCTGCATCCTAGCATGTTAGGATTGTGCCTGGATGTTTTCTGAACATCACTGCTCCCGGTCTTCCTTGGAAAGCAAACCCCAGGGAAAGGGAGGGAGGCATGAGGGGCCATCAGACCCCTCTGCCTGGTATATTAGCAAGCACGGACACTAGGGTACACTTTCTGCTGCAGTGTAGACATGACCAATATTCTCAAGGGCTGACCAAGCTCTCAGTGATTTTAAAGAAAGTTAGACTGGACTCCAACACGATATAACCAGCAGATTCCCGTGCAGTCTTCAGTGCATGATGGCACAGATTCACAGATGCCACTGAAGTCTTCTCCTGTGGACCAGGCAGGGTGAAAGGAAAGGACATGTCAACTCTGTACGTTCTGAAAAGCGCAAGACACAGACAAAACACAGGACCAGGAAAGCATTAAAGAAAAACAAATTAATATATTTCTTCTCTAATCCTCTAGGAGAAAATTACTCCGCAAGATCAGCTAAACAGACACTTGACACGACCACCACCAGATTATAAAGACCAAAGAAGGAATGTGGTCAACATGCAACAAACAAACCAATATTCTGGTAAGTGTCCATGTCCTGGATGAAACTGCATTCCTTCCTTCTACGTGGAAGATGTTCCAGAAGAGCCAGACATTCATGGCTCCTTTGGTAACAAGGGCTTGGTTTTCTGTGCATCCATTTAAATCAATGCAGAGGGATTTTAAGTAAAATTCACTTCAGAATGAGTTTAAAGTGCTTACATTCTGTCTGGGAGCTTTTTGCTTTTGTAAATAATGGTGCAAGAAAGAAACAGAAAATGTTTTCCTGGTGACTTCCAAACCTTCTGGAAGCCTTTCCAAAGGACCTTGGGCTTCTTCTCCCTCCTCTAGCTGCTGCTTTCCTGTGCTGTTTACATTACTGTCCTGCCACTACTAAAAAATGCTGATATAGGATTGGGGAACTAGCTGGTTGTTCATCACCGCTGATGCTGCCCATCCCAGGCACCAAGGGGATGTACCAGCATGGCCCATGTTCCCCAGGCATGGAGAGGGAGGGGGACAGCACTTGCCCATTCCAATGCCTGGAGCAGATGTGCATCCAAATACTCAATGCAGGCTACATGAGCAGGCAGCCTCTCTCGATCCAGGTGTTTCTCACATGTACATACATGGTACCCATTGCTTCAGAGATTGAGAGACATCTTTCAAATGGCAGCTCACGTGTGCTGTCCTGCATGAGAACCCTCGTCCTGCTTGCTGTGTCACAGTGTCACAATACCATCACAGGCAACCACTGTGAGACTCCAAGTTTTCAGTTTTTCAGTGTGTCACAGTGCAGCCTCAGTGCAGCCCTAGAAGCATTTAAAGGGAGCAATCAGTGGGGGAAAGTTCCAAGTTTAGGCTGGAAGTACCAGGGCAGATAATTCCTGACGCTCCAGGACAAGCCCTGTGTTGGAGCCCTGAAGCCCTCTCCCCCTGCAGAGCCCAGTTTGTGGATACAGAGCTGCCTTCTTGGCTGTTTGCCCTTCTGATTATCTGCAAGCTATTCTGAGAACAAAAACAGAGTAAGGAAGAGATGTTGGGGGAAAGGTGGGATGCTGCAAATACTGCAGAGTGTCTGCATACTTAAATATAAAAAGTATCCTTTGCCTTCCAGTGGTTTTGGTATGCAAAGCAGTGAGGAAAAAAAAAAAAAAGGTTGGGATTTGTTTTTTTCACAACTACCAAGGATCTGATTTTTTCCTGCCTCTCCCGGGCAGTGTTTTGCACTGCTTTGCCTTTTACAGGCTGTGCCAGTGAGGAGCTTGTTGCAGTTTGGAGACTGCTGCTCTCTAATGGGCCTCAGTGCTCATCACCTTCAGGAAATCTGCAAAAGAATCACTCATACCAGTTGAATAACATGTGCTGTGGGTGATGCCAGAGCACAGAAAGCCAGTTTGCTGGCTTGCTACCTCCTGTGATAATTAAAATATATGGTTTGACAACTGGCAGCTCTGGGAAATCCTGTGATTTGGTGTGTAATTTAGAGGCTGATTCCTGGAATCAGATGATTAACTGAGATTCTTGGCTTTTACTTAAGAACAAGGCATTTCTAGCTGGAGAGAGAAGGTGACAACATGACTACACCCCATCTATGAAAGGCTCCAAAACAAGTAGATGGACAATGTTCTGTTGCTCCTATTGATGTTTTAAATCTGATGGACTCTGCCAATCTCCTGCTATTTGGAGCCCCGTCTCCTGGGTTTGAAGCACATGGCCCATTCAAATCTGAAGCCCCCACTGAGGGTGAGCCCAGGGAGAAGAGCAGCTTTTTGGGCTAGCTGGGGAGAAAGGGCTGCTCTGGGAGCCAGCAGCAAAGTCACCAGATGGAGCAATCAGGAAACTCTTGCATAAGGGAGTAACAGCAGGGAATCTGTTCCCTTTTTCTGGGAAGAGCTCTGTTCTGGTCAGGGAAGAAGAGAGAAAAAGTTAAATAAAATATCACAGTGGCCTGGAAACACATGGTTAAACATTTTATTCCCGTGTGCTTTTCCTTGTGGTGCCATGTTGCAGCAGTAAGCCCTTAAGAGGATGGCAGGTGAATCGGGCAGCAAGAGTTTCTCAGAATCGCCGTAGCCCGGGGTGTCCAGCTGCTGTACGCAGCACGGCCGTGGAAGAAATTCCTTCCCATCTGGAAGAAATCAGGATGGAAAATATTTGTGTTAAAAATAAAAGGATAAAAATAGCAGTACAAAGAAAGAGGAAACTTTGTCTTTTGCGCAATATGTACAACCCACGTCCTGACCGACCGTGCTCATTAAAGAACATTTGCACAAGGAGGGAGATGTTGCACCCCGGGGGTGGCTTCGTCCCAGGGGCAAGGGAATCCCTTCCACAAATGCCTGACAGTGAGGTGAGCTGGGCTGGAGAGAGACCGAGTTCTCCCCCAGACTGTTGTTGCTGTCTTTTGAAATGCCACCGAAACCCGACTAGCAAAGCCAGAGATGAAGTTACTCCTGACGTTGTCCACTCGCATTGATTTTCCCCTTTTCCTTTCCAAAACTGCATACAGCAAGATCTCTCCTGACCTATTGCACCTTCGGGGGAAAACCACGTGGGCCCTGCACAACATCTCCTGTCCCAGGGACTGCCCACTTCCAGCACTGAATTTAAATGCTTAAATTAGGATAGTCTCCCTAGGTTATTGTTAAGTGTCTTCTGATTGGAGTAACTTTCTGGATGAGCCTGTCTTCCAGGATAAAACCAGCTTCTTAATTTAGGTATCTATCTCTAACTGCTTTGGAATAAGCAACTCTACTTCTAGGGTCACTCTGAGGGTTAAAAATAAACCAGGAGACTATTTTTAGTAATTTAGGTTAAAAGGAATTTTGTGCATCCATGCTGAATGGATGTATAAATACATAAAAATAATGCAGAAAAGGTAGAAATATATATTTTCTTCAGTCTGAGGGAAGAGCTAGAGGATTTATGTGATCGTTATGGTGAAATTCCAACAAGAATAGTATATTAAACAGACGTTACTAAACATAGATTTTTTAAATATGTATGTGCATGATTTGTATTCAGGAGTTTTCAAAGAACAGGCTGAGAAGTTCTCCAAATTGTTAATATGCAAGGGTTTTTTTTAGTGTTGAAACTGCAAGGAAGAAAGCTAAAGCCATGACAAAAATTAAAAAAGTAAATAGGTAATTGCAGCCCTAATGACCTAATACTTAGCTTAGCAAACGTACCTAGGAGCTGTTATGCCCTGATTAATAAAGAATGAAGGAAGGGGCTACAATTAATGTCAGACAAAAGGGCTGATGAAAAATACACCTTTTCAAAATAACATAGTATTTTTTTTAATTAACCACATCTTTGGCTGCTAAAGGTAATAATTATTCAAGTAATGGTCTTTAAGGCATTTGACTTCCTACCGTATGATCTTTTTATTAAGCAGAGTGATAGAATTAACATGGCACATAGAGAAACAGCTGACAGTTCTCCAGACATCACTGCAAACACCGTGTGTGATTATGACCAAAAACAAACACAGTCTGAGATAGGGAAGGTGGAACAAGAAAAAAAAAGAGCTTGTTTTACATCCATGCTGGAAGAGCTGCTTAAGTATTGTGGCTAGCTGTGATGTACAGCCCTTAAATCAAATGCTGAAAATTGTGGCTAGCTGTGATGTACAACCCTTAAATCAAATGCTGAAAATTGGGCAAGTTTTAAAAAGAGCTATAAGACTGCTTGAAGAACTGGAAAAAATGCTGTAAACTGAGATGAGTGTTTTCAGAGGTCACAGCCTTAGTCACAATCATGAAACACTTGCAGAGTAAGTAGAAAACGATGATAGACCAACTAGTAAAAGTAATCAAGCAGACTACTAGATAATAAGATTTGCTGATGAAGTCAGAGCCAGACAAATTCAGCCTAGACTTGTTGTATATGAGTGCTAGTAGCTGATATGCAGGAAGCGCAAAGCTCCGAGGTTGCACGTAGCTATTCTCCAACCAGATACCTCTGGGAGAGGCTTGGGAAGTTCCTGGAAAGTAGCAGTATCTTTGCTGTCACTCATAGGATAATTTTTCTCCTACTTACAGAATAGTGTCAGCGATTTGCCCTCATGTTTAACATTTTGTGCTGTTTTCTCCTTTGCAGGAGGTTCACCTGCTGTGAGCATGAGCTCCAACATGTCCTTATCAAACCCCATTTCTACTCATAGCATCATGCCCCAGAGCTCCAGCCTCATGTCCACGGCTGCTGGGACACGAATGCCTTCCGTCCCCGCCGCGCGGGGCATGGGCTGCTACGGGAACCCTCCTTGCAACCAAGCAAGCGCGTACAATGTGACTTCAGGAATGAACCAAATGCAGCCACACAGAAACCAAAACCAAGTCCTGCCCAGTCAGAGTAACCCCCTGATGTCTCGACAGCAAACCATGACGCAGGGAAACAACGCAGCAGCTTTTGGGACTGGGTCGGTGGTCAACTCACAGCAAGTTAGGCCCAGTTTGAACCATGGAGCCACAGGGATCCCCACACAAAGACCAGCCAATGTGATGATCACGGCTACTGCCACTGCTCAGAACTGGGCCCCGCAAGAAGCTGCAGTGAAGCAGCAGGACACACTGAAACCCGCAGGGGTCCGTTTCCCCACGGGGACGCCATACCCCAACCAGGCCTTGCAGCGCACCATGGGCAACCAGCATTTTCCTCAGCGTGCATTGGCACCTCCCAATCAACTAACAACAGGAGCTCAAATGAGGCCTCCTCTAAACCAAATGCACCAAACACTGAATGGACAATCTGCTGGCTCACTACGAGGTCTAAGCATAAGACCTAACCAGCTAAGAGGACAAACTGTGCCTACCTTGAATCAGCCAGGAACAAGTATGACACCTCCATCCTCTCTGCCATCAACCAGTTTCACATCTACTAACCAAAACTCTCGGGCTTACCAAGGAACTGACCATGGTAATGACCTCGGGTTTGACTTTCTGAACCAGCAAGGTGACAGTATAGGGCCTGTGCTCAACAGTGACTCAGATTTTATAGATTCTTTACTGAAAACGGAACCTGGTAATGATGACTGGATGAAAGACATCAACCTTGATGAAATTTTGGGGAACCACTCATAAGTGACAGTACCAAGGGTGAACAGATAAAAAGGCAGTAAGGACATTATATTTCTCTTTAGATGCCACAGTCTGCTTTATTAATTTACACTCCAGTAATTGAGCTGTCCGTTAAAACACCCCATAGAGCTATTTCCCCATTTGAAGAGTTGCTCTAGGAACAAAATTGAAGTCTCCCCCAATGAAATAATAGTGTAAATGACATTCATACCTGTCACAAAGGAGTGAGAGCGTGTGAAGGGTCTGTTCCCTACACTGGTGCCCAGCAAACGCATCAGCTCTTCTCATGAGGGCTGTTTGCAAGTGCATACAGCTTCCCACACTTGCAAGACCCAGCGAGTAGTGTGGGTTGTGAACCACCATTTATCTCAGGGCCAAGTGGTCCAGAGCTCTTCAATCATTGTGTTCACAGCCCTTGACTGCTTTGGGACTCAGTCCTGACAGGATGAGACCATGTGTATATCTCAGTGTATTACAAAAACTGTTTACTTCTGTGTAGTACAAACTCTCATTTGCTTTTTTGTTGATTTTATTTTAAACTCTCTTCATCTTGTAGCACACAAGAGGGTAAGCAGTTCCATCCAAGAAAAGAAGAAAATAGATTCTGTGACAGACATCCAGTGTGTAACTTGGTGTGCCCTAGTTGTTGCTTTTTCCCTTTTGTTAGTGCTTACTACGAGTGACAGAGGAGGCTACTTTCTTGGCCACAGCACAATCACTCTGGGCATTGAGTGAAGCAGGAGATGAACTATTCCAAAGCTCAAGAGCCTCGCTGCAGTAACTGTAAAGGACAATTTGAATGAGAAAGATGCTCAGAATTTAGCCCTCACAGTCTACTTTTCCAAGCTACTCAGAGGAGGGCAAATACATGAAGCAACTCAACTAAGCCAAAATGCCTATCCCCATTTTCATCTTAACCCATGGCAAATAACTATTTCATCTTGGTTCTCTTCTATCAAACAGATTAATCCTTTCAGAAATGCCAGCACATCTTTATCTGGAGAGAGACTTCCATTCTGATTGCACAGCATTTTGGTTCCATCGCCCTCTCAACTGCTCTCCCTTGCCATAGTGGGGAGTTGAAAGAGGTCTGATGATGGCTCGGATCCCCAGTGTGCTTCAGGCAGAGTATGGGAGTACTGCCACAGAAGGCAAGACAGAATAGTCATAACCACCTGCCTTACTCGCAGTAGGAAGCTTTACTCAGTAATATCTGTACTTGTAAATGAAACAGTTTCTGGGAACATTCCTGGACACTGGAACTCAGTTGTCTGTTCTGGGTTTGGGGACATCTTGGTTAACTTTGCCTTGAGCATTTGTATGTGTGGCTAAGGAGCTAACATGGGCCGAGGACTATTGTCATAGACAGTTTGCAGCCAGCTTGCCTTGGAGGTTAACAGAACAGAATAATGATGATACAGGTTGTTCCTTGCCATTTGGCCTCAGTGCCAGAACACAGTCTTGTCCATATTAAATTTACTCATACAGATTTTTGTCAGTAAGGCTCTTAGAAGGTGGTCCTATGTCACTATAAAGCAGTTGCAGAGCAGTCTGACAGGCGCGTTCATAGATGGGAACAGATCTTGCAAGTCAAAAGAAAATGCTGTTCTTTAAAATGATGTGGTGAGACATGTTTCACAACCTCCCCTGAATTAGCTGAGACTAGATGTGGCAAAGGAATACAAAGCCTACTTTCACATGCCTCGATGCCAAAAGGCATTGCTCTACCCAGTAGGAAGTGCTTTATTCAGCCTTGTTAGTGGTAGTGGAATGAGTAGACTGCTTGACAATAGCCTCTGTACTTTTCTGACCTATTTCTCAAGAGAATTTTTAATATGGCTTTTCCAGTCATTTCACCCTGTCTTTTCTTGTACATTTTTTTCCTAATGCTCCAAGAAACATGGTCTCACACATACACAAGCACCATCATCTACAGGAAAGGTGCAGCATGTGCATTTGGCTAGATCTGCCAGTTGAGGCAAACTGAATCCATGGTGCTGTTCATTCCCAGACATGTTTTTCACAAGACAAATGAGCAAGCCCAGAGAAGAGTCCCTTCCGCACCAGCTAAGATTGTTACATGCTCCTGCACTGCCTAACTTGGTGGCTGCCCAGAAAGCTCTCTCGTCTCCCAGTTTGGACTGGGATACTTGTTCCTTTTGAACCATTGGTTCCAGTACCAATGAGGAAAGGAAGAATTTTCCAGGTCTTTAAACAGGTTTGCACCTCGGGTCACTGCCCCTTCCCTTCCACCTAAGAAAGCAGTGATACAAAAGCAGCCTAACAAATGATTCCCCTATAAATTGTGCAAAAGTAGATAAAAATACTATCTACATGAGCTTGAAGTGTATGGAAGTTCAGCTCTTCTGTCTTGCAAACACAGGCACACACAGTCCATGAACAGGTCAGCATTGATTGCCTAAGATCTCACATGAACAGACAACTGCTGTGTTACTAAAACTGAGCTCAGTTGGTCTCATCATGAGCAATGAACATGGAAGTCTGGTAACTTCAGCAGCTACTCTCACAGGCCATTGAAAAAGCCACTGCTGTTTTCTGTACTAAAACCAGATTGTTTTTGAGTGTCCAGACCCTCAAATGATGTAAAAAAAAAAAAAAAATGTTCAGCTGAGAAGCTGGTCCCAAGACTTCAAGATACCAGTCACTGCTGGATTCAATGCTGAGCTTTGTTCAGTTGGTCTCAGCCTGCAGTGGACAAGACACTGGGATTATAAATTAATTCTGTTTCAAGTAAATCCAACAATGTAAAGGCCATCTGCAGTCCTGTAAAGATATACCTGATGCATTTGAAATCATGACCTTGTGAAAGACTCTTGCAACTAAAACTTGAATCCAGTCTCATTTCTTCAGAACACTTACATCTTAACAAATTGTCTTTTTTTTTTTCTCTTTCTTTTATGATGGCTAAGTGCACTACCCTTATAGTCTATTTTTCATCATTGACCGGGCACTCTTCACAGTATTGGGTTGTAAATATAAAGAATTATTTGTTTTGTAAACTTTTGTAAAAAAACAAAAAACAAAAAACAAAAAAGTAATAATATTTTGGTAGGAATAATAAAAATCATATTATTTGGGTTATATTTATACATATGTGAAATAAATATACTATCAAAAAGTTGTATTTTATACAAAAAGTCAATGGTTACCTTTTGTATTCTATATACAAAATTTTGTATGATATGATTGTTTATTTTTATCTGCAGACTTCAACTTTGGATTTTGGGGACGGGCAGAATGGGATCGTTGTTAAATAGTGGGGCCTGACCCCAAGCTCACTGAAACCAATGGAGTCTTTCCATTGCCTTCACAGGGCTTTGAATCAAGCCTTTAAGTCAGCTTCAGATATGTTTAAAATCTGAAGCTATCTGGAAACCTCAACATGAAAACATTCCAGGTTTCAATTTTTTTCCCTGAAAAAGGCTATTATTATTATTATTATTGTTATTATTATTGTAACTCTTGGGAGGCAGGTGGGACCTATGTAACTGTCATGTCCTTGTTGCATGTATGTCTGCTTTATATTTTCCTCATATTATAAACCAGTGTTTCTCTATACAGACTGAAAGGAAAAGTTGCTGTACAGAAATGTTTGTGTTTATGCATTTTTACATGTGGCTGTATATACCTCCTAGTACTATGCAGTGACACTTATTTGACTCCATTTATTTTTCACCTAAACATGAATAGTATGTTTTTCAGTAGCTATCAAAACTCTGCCAAGTAAATCAATCAAAATTATCCCAAGTGTCTTTTTTTCTTAATATGAACCGTGTAATTAATGCCTCCTTAGTCAACTGCTTGTTTATTTGACTAAATTAAAATTGCAGTGCTATTTTGGGAGGGGGTGGAGAGAAGGTGCATGTGACAACTCTTGGGAGCCCAGTCTCCTTCTTTGCGAGCAAGCTGGGGGTTTCTCTTGACTGAAGCAAAGGAAGTTTCATCCCCAGCGAGGGTTAGCAAAGAACACAAGAGCATTTTAGCTCACGGTGAACTGGCTAGTATGGTCTTATAGCACAGCAAATTACTTAAAACCTCCTAAACCATGCTGCCGTGATGGGGTTGTAACTGTCTGCAAACATGTGCCGTTCCTGTAGGACAGAATCTAAGATTTTAATAGCTGTCTTCAAGCCATTTACCAGAGATATGAAGTGTAACTGGCATGTTGCCTTTCACAGACACGATGTCTTTTCTCTGCTTCTCAGCGCTTCTGCTGAGGTCTGCTCCTTCCTGGCTCTAGTTTTAATTCATGGGTACTCACATTACCTCACCCACACCCAGGTGAGGTTTAATGCAGCTCCCCTAGGATTGTGCTGTGGCCAGAGCGGTGAGCTGGGCACCCCCGGAGGAATCCCTTCCCACTTCATGCACTGGGAAATCTGCCTTGCTCTCTCACCTCGCCAAGGCCCCAGAGAGAGGCCAGAAAGAAGGCAAAGGGCTTCCCCTCCTTCCCTCAGCAGCCACCTGCCGCCACGTGTCACTTCAGCCCCAAGAAATCGCAGCATGTACCAGATCACAGTGTGCTGCCGGTTACTTCACACAACTATTATCCCTGCCCAGCTATTTTTAGCCGGCTAGCTCCAGGGCAGTGATTTCTGGTTCCTCGAGAGGCTTTCCTCACTAGCTGTCCTCCCTGTCATCTCCAAGTGGGTGGCCATTCCCTGCCCCGCGAACCGAGTGGCAACAGGGGGCAGGGAGAGAGTATCATCCCTCGAAGAGCATCCCCTCTTGCAGCCCCCTCGCTCACACACTGGACAGGAGTGGAGGTAGTTGTGACTGCAGTGACACGCTCCCACAGCGCGGCGAGCCCTGCACAGACAGCACCAAGGCCGCCAAGGGACCATGGCCCTGCTGCCAGGGCCAGAAGATCTGCACACTTTCAAGCACCAGTATTGCTGTCTCCTCACTTTAACACCTGCGGTGCAGGTGACAAGCAGCGAGCCAGGCAGCCAGGGCCTCCTCATACTCAAACACAGAAAACAGGGCATAGTTTTACCCATCAGTACAACTATATTTCTAAAATAGGTCAAGAGACCCATGCCCTAAAGATGCTTCCTCGGCTATCCTGCGAAGGCAGCCAGGCAGCTGCTTCAGAGGCAGATGGCTACCCTGCAGACATCTGTTTGCTCACATTAAGTAACCCTGGAGAAAGAAGCAGTAGCAGGATACACGGAGGACAGAAGTCTACTCGTGCCGTTTCACACAGCGCGGTGCTTCCACCCAGCTTTGCTGAGCCAAGCCAGGCTGCAGCGCACGCTGCAGAGCTGCTCCCTTGGGAGACAGCGTTTGTGCCTCTTGTCCCTATGCCTAGGGTAGTCCATTAGCAAAGACAGGGCCCATGGGGCTAGGGGAGCCTCCGGCAAAGCCGCTGTCTACTTAAAGAAGCTATGTCTGTATTAATCAGTTGAGCAACAGCCGGGGATTCCTCCCGGGTATTGAGCGCAGTTGTCTGTACTGCCAGACTATGAGTCCCTGGTAGTGTTTGGCTTCAGGCCAGCGATCAGGCTCCCAGACAAGCCCCATGTCCACAGCCAACAACCTTTCTCCACAGGTACTTTGGATACAGGATACGAGAGAGCAATAGCAAAGCCATGAGTCCTCCTGCACCATGTGGCCTCAACGTCCCCAGGCAAGTTTGATTGACCCAGGAAGGTGGAGCTGGGGAGACCACATGGAGGGAGCAGGAAACACTGACGACATGTAACTTTTTTCCTGCCTGGCCAGATATATCCCAGCAGGAACTGCACCGACTCGGGATGAGGGCTGACCTTTCCCATTGCATCTAAATCACTTGGCAGGAAGTGGCAGCAGCTGATCTGCGCAGCCAGGAACACTGCTCCCTCCTATGGCAGCACGGCCGTGCAGCAGAGCAAGAGAAGCAAGGAAATACGTGGCAGGGACCCTGATACAGTAAAACATTTGCATCATCCTAATTTTAAAATGATCTCATCCTCAGTACATGCAGACCATCCCAACAAAGCCCCTTCCACAAGATTTCAAATCCCTCTAAAGCACCTGTCAAAGTAAAATGCAAAATTCACTTTATCTTTACTTCCAGCTCACAAAACTGTTTTGAATTAGCTCAGACGGAAATTACTGACTTAATAGGGAGCTCACAGGATGATTTTAAAGCAATATAATATGCAACAGATCAGGAAAACTGGTAGAAGTGGTCTGTTTGGACTCAAAATCTGTGTGAGAAAAACAGACAGACAAACAACCTCAAAACAAGCATTTGCCAATCTTGCATTTTCATTACAAGGAACTCACACAGGCAAGCTGAAACTTAAATCATTATTTTCTCAACAATGATTCAGCCTCTTCTGTGCTGACTAGCAATTCCCCAGTAAGGTAAATGAGAGCAGTTCCTGCTGAACATGCACTGACACTTGTATTGTCACTACATGGCTGACAGTGGGACAACAAAGATGCACAAGCTACAGTTTTTGGAGTGCTGCCTGTGATACTTTCATTGTGGCTGGCTGGTCTACCTTGTTCTGTAGGACAGTTACTCTATTTTATCCCATATACCCCTGAACATTAGAAAAATCCTACTATATGATTAAGCTTTTAGGTGAAATATTCACTGAAGATGCATCCATGAGGTTCATGTTACAGTCAACAGACTTGATGGAGGAATCTATTGCTCAATATTGATTTGACATCAAAGAAGAAAGAAAAAAGTCCAGTTTCTCTCAGAAACTGAATGTGATTTCCATCAATACCAGGCATCTAACTTTCTCTAGAAAAGACATATTTGAGGCCTCAGTTGTTTGTGGGTCTTTAACATCATTTTAGAAGGAATTTGTTATGTTTTCCAAAAGCATAGTTAAAAAGAGAAATGTGTTAGAATGCACAAGGTATATTACTGTACTCATCAAATTCACCAGAACCTTTAAGGTAAATACTGAGGAATGTCTCAGAATATAAGAATTGGCCAAAACACCCTTTGTGAATCTGTGTATGAACAGCAACAAGGACCAATTATTCTCTTTTTGAATTCCTTTTTCAAATAAGGATATCACTTTTCTTGTTCTGTGCCATTCATCCTCCAACAGGAGTTCTGGCTGGCATAAGGTTATTACTCAGAGCCCAGAACTCTATTCTAAATTATCTCTGCTGCAAAGGAAGCTGTCCCATTCTCTCCTGTGTTTTAAGCATGTAAGGATTTACTTAGTGGGGATGTTACATGTATCAGTCTTGATCTGCTGAAGAATCAAACTTGCAGAATATATATAGCAGAGGGAAGAACTACATGCATGTTCCCTGAAGGTTCATCAGAGCTGCAGGGCTACATAGTAGTCACAATCACATTTGAGCAGGAAGCTGACTGCAGTAGTACAGCTAAAATCAGGATTTCATGCATAACACTCATTCAAAGTCAGATTTTCCTTCCATTTAACAAACAAATCCAACAGTCAAAGGAGTTCCCTTATATCTACACTGAATCTTTATATTATGTGCCACAATACTTTTGATGGTGTGGAAATTACTATCGTAAAATGATCACATGCTAATCTTACTCATTAACTTACCCTCCAACCCCAAAGACTTAGTGTAGTCTGTTTTACAGTATAATCTACCAGCTTCTTATACACAAATACCAACAGACCATCTGCATATGCTGAGGAGTTTAACTCCTGCTTATGTAAAATATCTGCATATTTACAGAGGATTACAGAGGAACTTTAAAATGCTGAGAAGACAGTCCTTTCAAACAGTAAATTGTTTAAAAAAATTACAACCCTGAAGAGCATTTTATTGCTTTTCTACATTTAATATAGTTATACTTAGTTATACTTTCTACATTTAGTTATACTTTCAACATTTAATATAGTTATACTTAGTTATAGGTTCTTGCAAACAACTGAAGTACACAAAATGTATGAAGTCCCAGAAATTTCCTTTTCTTAAATCTTTTATTTTTTTTTAAGTCTCAGTGGTCTGCTTTGGTTTTCTTTCTCATTTTCCTTTATTTTAATAGACTCCTTTTTATACACTTTGCTGTGCCTCCTCTTACTATTAGGTGGATTACAAACCCTCTTACAAAACCTCTTACTATTAGGTGGATTTTAGCTTTCAGTAACTGAGGGTGTGTATTAAAGAGAAATTTCCCAAAGGCCACCAGCATTGTGACATGACATAGCTGTGCATTTGGATGTGAGATTAGCTCTAGATTTGCTACTTTATATGAAGATATCCAAGTTTTCATCATATTATGCTTATACTAGGCTTTTATTGCCCTTGATAAAATGCAAGGTTTTCAAAAAGGAGCCCAATTTTAGGCTTCTATGAGCCATGATGATCAAAATGGTATTTTGTGGCCCTCAGTTTTTAGCCTCACAGTTGGTTGTAAACCTTTTAATATCAAGATGTACTTCATACAGAATAACTAATGCAAACAATCAAAATCATGGAAAACATATAGGAAAGAACTGAAGTTGTCTAACTTAAAGAAGGGAAAGTTTCAGTAGGTGTATCATGAAGAGTCTTTAAATAGATAAAACATTGCTACCAGGAGGACGAGCATTAGCTGTTTGTACAAGACAAGAAATAATGGGTTCAGGGTAGGCATCAGCTCAAACGTTTTAACAGGAAGACAGGAATAGACTCTCTGAGGAGGATATGGAGTCTGAAGGTTTTTAAGACCTGCTTAGGCACATATCAGTTAGAAATGATACTGGTAAAATGTGCCATGCTTTTCACTAGTGGCACGGACTAAATGTCCTCCTGAATCATCACAGAAAAAAAAAAACACAGAGGCTACGGAAAACAAGGGGAAAGATTTCACACTGAGAAGAGGATAATAATCAGTAAAGACAGTTCTGCAGAATTTAAGTTAATGAATACTTACAAATTCACAAAAGCATCATTCCCCATTCTGCAGTGCCACCATTTAGAGCACTCTCTGCTCTCATATCACAAAAACCCTGCAGGAGGCCTGAGAGATGTTTGTCCGAACTGTCTTGCCTGCCTGCTCAGTCTTTCTCCTGGGGAATGAAGTTAAGGGAATCTCCCATTTGAGCTTCTTTCCCGAAGAAAACAGTTTTTATTCTATGGCTGCCTTTTTGTGTTAAAGATACCAAGGCACACAGAGTAATCACTAGAATGATTAGAAGGTCACAGAGATGCCCAAATCCAGCCCTGAACATGTCTAAGTTGATGTTTTTGTTCGCTTCACGAAAACAGAGTAGTTTGTGTGAGGATTAGATATCTGCAATTCAACCCAGATGACTGCATTATTATGGAAAATTTGCTTCTCCACAGTGCCCAGCAAGACAGCCACCTTCCAGCAAGGAAGTCTCATGTGCTTCTGTTCTGTCCCTGTGGAAGCCGTAGGCTTGCAGGAAGCAGCAGAAGATGTACAGCTGCCAAGGAGACAGACTTAGAAGTGTGTGAATGCCATGTGCCTGTATGGATATCTAAAGGATTAGAGGAGAATTAAATGTTTGGCTTATCTTTGCTATTCAGCTCAGGCTCAAAACTGGAGGATGATACTAAAGAAGATATTTCCCCTTTTTAAATACCAGTGGGCTACTAAAACAATAGCTGGAAAATGCACTCATGATATACAGATTTACGTACAAATGTATTGGGCAATTCTTATCAGATGGGTGAAGAACATGCTATCCAGAACCATGAGGTTGTCCACAGTTCTAGGTATCAGTGTATAGTCCCCAGCATGGACACAAAGCCAGCTCAAAATTCCTCTCTGAGAAACAGAAGAAAAGCATCCTGGCTGCTGATCTCAATGTACCCTAACCCACAAGACTGCAGATAAGCTGACCAGCAGTAGGTGGCACTTCTTTTTCCTAGGAGTTTTCATTCAGAGTTGGCAGCTCCGGGCGGTCACCAGTTCAGCTGTTGTTAAATTAGTTTTGTATACGAAGTCAGAGCTCTTACATTTCCCCAAATGGTGAACAGTGCTTCATCATTTTAGGAGTCCTGAGAAAAAAACAGAGTTGACGAGATCCTCAGGTCAGCAGGTGCTTCCTGGGCTGAAGGCTCTGTTAAGGAATCAAGTAAATGCAGTGCCATAGCTTGCAAAGAAAGGAATGCAGAAGATGCACAAGATATTTCTTAGGCAGACTGTGGATTACTGTGCAGCCTTCCTCTCTGACATAGCTTTACAAGGAATGCCAGTGGAAAATAGATCAGAAAAAGAAAGCATTAAATTAGACTTTTGCTGAACTGAGAAACTCGCAGCCCCTGGTACAAGGTTAAAGGAGCCTTAAGACACCTTGGCATATTCCTGATCCCCAAAGTCCCCAAAGTAATCTAAGCTATGCAGAATAGCCACAGTTGTGAGTGGCTTAGACTTTTGGGACTTTGTCTAAGTCGTGGCATTTACTGTTAGGTCATAACTTTGCCTGGGGCAGCCATGGTCCTCTGTGCTGTGGTTGTGCTTGTGAGCTGGGCCTTTCTGTCTCCAGCATCATCTTACAGAAACACAGAATGCTTAAGGTTGGAAGGGACCTCTAGAGATCATCTAGTCCAACCCCCCTGCTCCAGCAGGGACACCCAGAGCACGGGGCACAGGGTGGCATCCAGGCGGGTTTGGAAGATCTCCAGAGAAGGAGACTCCACAGCCTCTCTGGGCAGCCTGTGCCAGGGCTCTGTCACCTTCACAACAAAGAAGTTCTTCCTCGCATGGAGATGGAACTTCCTGTGTTTCAGCTTACGCCCATTACTCCTCATCTTTTCACCAGCCACCACGGAGAAGAGACTGGCCCCATCCTCCCTACAACCACCCCTCAGGTACTTGAACATGTTGATCAAATCTCCTCTCAGCCTTCTTTTCTCCAGACTAAACAGGCCCAGCTCGCTTAGTCTTTCCTCATACAATAGATGCTCCAGTCTCTTAATCATCTTCGTTGCTCTCTACTGGACCCTCTCTAGAAGCTCCACGTCCCTGTTGTCCTGGAGAGCTCAGAACTGCACCCAGTACTCCAGGTGCAGCCTCACCAGAGCTGAGCAGAGGGGCAGGATCCCCTCCCTCCACCTGCTGGCAACGCTCCTCCTGATGCAGCCAGGACCCCATTGGCCTTCTTGGCCACGAGGGCGCATTGCTGCCTCATGGTTAACTTGTTGTCAGCCAGGACTCCCAAATTCCTCTCCATGGAACTGCTTTCCAGCAGGTCAACTCCTAATCTGTCCTGGTGTCTGGGGTTATTCCTCACAAGGTGCAGGACCCTGCACTCGTCCTTGTTGAACCTCATGAGGTTCCTCTCTGCCCAGCTCTCCATCCTGTCTAAGGCCCTCTGAATGGCAGCACAGCCCTCAGGAATGTCGGCCACTCCTCCCAGTTTGGTGTCATCTGCAGACTTGCTGAGGGTGCACTCTGTGCCCTCGTCCAAGTCACTGATTAACAAGTTGAAGAGCACCAGGCCCAGTACTGACCCCTGTGGCACACCACTGGCCACAGGCCTCCAACCAGACTCAGCCCCATTTATCACCACCCTCTGGGCCCTGCCATCCAGACAGTCCTCAATCCATCTGACTGTCCACTTGTCCAGTCCACACTTCCTCAGCTTTCCTATGAGGATATTAGGGGAGACTGTGTCAAAAGCTTTGCATCTTCTCTCCAAAATACATCTGGGCCAGGGCTTCTGAAAGCACCTTTACACGGCAGGATAATAGCTGTTTTCTTCATGAGAGAACATCTCTTTCACTCGAATTTGGGGCCTTTATGGTTCCTTTTCACTGCTCTTATTCATTATATTCATTGTATTATTCAAGGAGTAGAGCAAAGGTAAAAAAAAAAAAAAGCTTATTATATCTTTCCCCTCTCCTGCCCCAGTCTCTTTCTGAAAGGTTATCACCAAAATGGTTATTTTAGACTAGCAGCAATTGACATTATCCCCAGAGAACTAAGGCTACTTTTTTGTAAGAACAAATATTCCTTCTGAGCAAATGCAGTGCAGATTGCCTCAGCTGCCCATCACCTACCACAGCTGCACTATTTGCAACTTCACAGGCCCAGCAATGAGGAAAGTAACTTTCTTCAACTTCACTACAGCTAAAGTATAAGCTGAAAATGCTTTTGTTAGGTTTAATCAGGGCAGGAATGTGTCCTACAGCGTATTATCAAAATATTTTGACAATACTAGTAGATGTTCAAGTTATTAAGCAACATATTCATGGAGCCAAAGGTCTGACTTTAAATCTTGCCCGTGTAAAAATGTTTGAGTGAAATAAGGACATTTCTATCCTTCCTCTTCTTTTCTATCTAAACATGAATAAATGTATCTCTCACAGGAGGAGCTGCTCCATCCTATCTTTAGGTTACTGAGTCCTCCCTTTTACAAGAGATTCTCATGATATTTTGAGAAGAGTTCATTCCTCTATTTTTTTGTGAGCAGGTGTTTGATATTCAGTGCAGGGAATGCCCTCAGGGTAAAGATGCATCTTTGCCCTGAGAAATTCTATTCTGCCTTCGCTGAGACATTTAATGTTAAATATCTGTTTTTTCACTTTTCTCAATTTCCTTAGCCTGGAAAAAATGTTGGTGACTTGCCAGAATGACTGAAGCATCCGAGGGAGTTGTGAGGAGCAGTCTGGCAGATCGTGCTAAGGCTCATTCTGAATTCCTGCTACTTTCAGACACTGCCAACCCCACTAGCATCTCTGCTCCACGCAGTTGCTTCTGCAGCAGTTGGCCAAAGCAAATGTGTTGCAGCCAAAGCATCATCAAACTGCCTCATCGCATGAACCATGACATTTCGCCTATCAGTGCTCTGGGGATCGATAGGCTGATTCTGTTGGCAGAGCAACAACAGATCACAGAATGGTTGAGGTTGGAAGAGACCTCTAGAGATCATCTAGTCCAACACCCCTGCTCCAGCAGGGACACCTAGAGCACGGGGCACAGGGTGGCATCCAGGTGGGTTTGGAAGATCTCCAGAGAAGGAGACTCCACAGCCTCTCTGGGCAGCCTGTTCTGGGGCTCTCTCATCCTGACAGTAAAGAGGTTCTTCCTCATATGGAGGTGGAACTTCCTGTGTTTTAACTCACACTCATTATCCCTTGTCCTGTCACCGGCCACCATAGAGAACAGCCTGGCCCCATCCTCCCTAAAATCACCCCTCAGGTACTTGAACATGTTAATCAGATCTCCTCTCAGCCTTCTCTTCTCCAGACTTAACAGGCCCAGTTCGCTTAGTCTTCCCTCAGATAATTCCTGGAGACACTATCGAGATGCCAGGACAGATTTAGCTCATGATGGAAGATGGTGCTTCACACGACAGTCCTCAGTGCCACTCGGGTCCTCACATCTGGTCCAGAAGGGGGTGCTTCTCAGGGATAAAAGCTGCATTTGGGAAGAAAAAAAGGTTGCCTTAGGCCTCTCGCTCTCCAGTAATCCCACCAGATCCATCAGTGAACCTAACTTCTGATCCTTTGCCTTCCTTGTCAGGGACAGGAATTTCCCAGATCTTAAGGTCGAGAAATGAGGAGTATCATCTTCCATGCGAAACTGCCTGATGGTACCATATATACCTCTCGCTCTCACAGACATATTACAGGGAGCTGAGGCCCTTGCCTTTCCAGGCCAGGAAAGAGATGATAGTGAGTGGTACTCCTGCTCCTCAGCTTTTGAGCCAAATACATGGACACAGACCCCTAAAAACACAGAATACACAGAGCAATGAGAGAATGAGGACCATCAATTTCTCTGACTTACAGTGCTGAAGGCTCAGAGGTCACTCACCGCAGATGATGGTGAGGGATAATGAGAGATGATTTACCACATCCATGTAACATAATTATTGCTTATTTTTGCCCTTTACAAGTTACAAAAGTTTATATCAGCACTGCATCAGAGTCTTGATATTTAGGTTACAAGTACTTGACAATCAAATGACACAATATGGGCAAAAAATGGCATATTTATAGCTGCTTGTGAAACCTGAATTCCACCACACTTGCTTGAGAACATTATAACCCTTTTTAGCTACACAGTCCTATTGTATCTAGCACACAGAGGGGATTTCCAAAGGGGATACATTCAGCTTGCATTGGGAAATTTGGCATATATGTCATTGCAGCCCAGATACTCCTTTCATAGTTTCATTAATCGACTGTCACATAGATTTGACTGCAAAACAAGTGGCAAGATAGTTACAAGCTGGCTGCTACTTCCATGATCTAAAACCAGCTTCACAACACGGGAAGTGGTGTTCCTATCTATGAAGATACTGACATTTTATCTTTCTACCTACATTATGAGTTTGACAGAATTTTTAGACAGCCATACACAAAAATTTCTCCTAGCTTAAAAAATCCTTCTAATATTATTTCAACTTCTTGCTTCAGATTAGTAAGAGCTTACTGTAATTTCAGACTTACTAACCACAGAACATGTCAAGGACAGTGAAGAACGTGCTGCCCTATTCACAGTTTCCCATGCTACTTAGCAGAGTCTGAGATCTGATGAAATACTCTGCACCACTGCTTCTCTGAGCAGCCACTCCTGCTAATCACCTTCTTGGGAGAACTCTTTTCAGCTCCTTGGTGCCCCTGGAAGGACTGACCAGGTTCTCGATACTAAGTGTGCAGTTCTGGACTTCCCAGTATAACTGGGATGTGGAACTTCTAGAGAGGGTCCAGCATAGAAACATGAAGATGATTAAAGGACTGGACATCTATCTTATGAGGAAAGACTAAGCAAGCTGGGCTCATTTAGCCTGGAGAAGAGAAGACTGAGAGGGGATCTGATCAATATGCACAAGTACCTGAGGGGAGAATGTAGGGAGGATGGGGCCAAACTCTTCTTGGTGGTGGCCAATGACAGGACAAGGGGTAATGAGTGCAAGTTGAAACACAGTAAGTTCCACCTCCATGTGAGGAAGAACTTCTTTTCCTGTGAGGGTGACAGAGCCCTGGCACAGGCTGCCCAGAGAGGTTGTGGAGTCTCCTTCTCTGGAGATCTTCCAAACCCGCCTGGATGCCACCCTGTGCCCCGTGCTCTAGGTGTCCCTGCTGGAGCAGGGGGTTGGACTAGATGATCTCTAGAGGTCCCTTCCAACCTCAACCATTCTGTGATTCTGTGTCTAATGGGCATGGAGCCATTGAGAAAGAACTCCTTGGGTAGATCCAAATTGATAAGATAATTGCTAAATTATTTTAGTAATAACTAAAGAGGGCCAAAGGACCCTGCGGTCTCTCCTGTAAGGCCAAGTGGAGCAAACTGGCTTCTGCCCACAGTGAGTAGGATTGTGACTTCTGGAGCAGTCTGGCCACATCAGCTCTGTACAGGACTTGAGTCTGGATTCTCCTCTGAATCTCCCATGGTCCTAAGACATCATTTTTATTTGTGAGGATTCTCCAGATCAACAAGTCGGTTACAGAATTAGATGAATTAAGCAAGTATTTTCATAGCAGAAATGGAAGGGTATGTCTTGCACACCTGGCAGCAGGTCAAGGGAGCATAAGCGTCTGTTTGTCAGTTCAGAGCTTGCTGTAGTAGTGCCAGAAGGTTGTGCACTGTACAAGGAGTCCAACCTGGCACAGCCTCTTCCCACACTGCCCTCTAAGCGTTACCACTGGGGTCTGCTCAGTCTGGGATCCAGTTCATCCCAAGGATAGCTCTCAGAAGGCCATGTGGGTGTCTTGAAGACAGCAGGCTGAAGCGATTTCTCCCTTGAATTAATAAGACAAAAACTGAGCAACGTGATTAACGAGAACTTAAAATCACTTCTTGGGTCTCTTATTTAGCATTACAGACATTCCCTAAGAGTTGCCGTCTCCAAATTATAGTAACATTGGAGGTGGAAACAAGCTTCATCCCTTATTGTGTACAGTGGATTAACATGTTTTTACTACCTTCCCAAATGTTTTCTATAGCTCACCCACTGTAGTTCTACTTACATAGACCTAAAAATCAAACACTTCTCAAATTCCTTTTTTATTTTATTGCAGTCACTGTTAAGCCTGTAATTTCCAGTCTTTTCATCACTGGAGCTGAACACCCTATTGATTCTCAAAGGAAGTCAAGCAACTGTATGAGCCTTCCACGAAGAAATTCTAGCCATTCAGTTAAATGAAAGGAAGACCAAAAGGAATTAATTCCTACTTCATGCTATATTCTAGATGTTTCCATCTCATTTTTAAGACCATTTCCAGCTCTTACCATCTCTTTATAGCTTGTTATAATAAAACAATACCACAAATGCACATTCCCTTAATAGGAAAAGAAATATGAGATAAAATCAAGTATTCTTAACTATTTCCCTAATTGTAGTTATTAAATACAGCAGTTGCAGATCACGATGTCAGTATGAGAAGTCCTGTGCACACATATACGATACAGAGACAGCAAATGTCTCAGAATCTGTAGACCTAAAGTAAACCTGTATTCAAGGGATTGCTTGAAACTGCCTGACTCCAGTGGCCTGTACACACTGAGCACACACTGGGGTGGATCCTGACGTCCTTGTGAGCCTCTTTCAGACACAAGGCTTCACTGTTCCATCGGCAGTCACTATTCAGGGATGGGAGTGAGGATGAGAAAGCATGACACTGTCTGTCACAAGTGTTCAGATGTAAACACCTACCAAGAAATACTATGAAGTATTAGGCTCAGGTTGAGTTCATAGCTCTGTCTCTGTAACATCCAATACCAATATGTACACACAGTTGCAATAAAAAAAAATAATCCAGTGGCAAAAGAGAATGTCAGAAGCTCGTCAGCTTCTGCCTATTAGGCATGTATGAGATGCAAAGCAAAAACATTGACAGGGTGGCATTACAGCCAGAAAAGAACTATATCATGAGTGATCTAGGGTAATCAGTCCACTCAGGTTAACCTTGAGTAGAGCAATCTTGGAGATATCGTGACAATTTAAGTGTGTAAGTTCTTCTTTTAGTTTCAGCTAGTTTCCAGCTTTGATGGCACAGGCATCATGCACGAGCAGGACTGAATCTGCGCCCCATGACCATCTTGTAACAGATGTTCTTGCAACCACAGGCAGCTTGAGCTCCAAATCACAGCCACAGCACATTGTTCTTCATCGGCCTCTGTGTGTGTGCCAGGGCTCTTGCTGTTTCTGACCTCATACTTTATCAGTTGATGAGGCTTGACAAAAGGAACACATGCAACCTCCGAAGTGATTTGATGGTCATACATCACTGTGGGGTCTGGCCAGTGACAATTGCTTCTTCCCAACGCACTGAGAATCTTTTATCAGCTGCCCACTGCCCTTAAGCTGTACATCAAGGAGACAAGAAAATATTATAAATCTGAGACCATTTTAATGAATCAAAGGGAAAGACAGGGGTGTCTCTGGTCATGTGGTTTTTAGAACAATTATGGGACTGAGTCACGCTGCAAATTTGTTGGACCCACTAATGTTGACTACCAGAGAGGAAGGCACAGTGTGTGAAATTGCCATTGCCACAAAATATTTAATGTGTTGGCTAATGGAGCACAGGCAGGGCTACTGGAATGTCTGAGTAACATGAGAAAGATATGAGCGATCCTTAGAGCTCCCGCAAGGAGAGCTAGCTTTTGGACATGTGTGATCTTAGTGGTGGGTGGGGTGAAGGACACAGTGAGGCCATTTTCAAAAGGAGTCAGGAAACCCTCTCCCTTGTCTTTCAATAACTGTGGTGGGTTGTGTCATAGGGAATAGTGGGAGAGGGTGTGTTTGTCTCATATCATATAAAAGCAGGTCAAAGGCTGCAGCAGGGGACTGCACTTTTTAGCAGGAATTATTTGAGCACAACATTCTGCTTCATGATTGCGCCAACATCCTTGGCCAACAGAAATATGGCTTTTTCTCTACTCTGCAATCCTACAACCCAGACATATTTAATCAAGGAGTTAAGATCATGTCCAAACATCCCCAAGCGACCCTGAAGAGGCCGAGTGCGTTTGTGGCAGGGTGCTCATGCTACACGACTATGCCTCTAGCTTTGGGGACCCTTGTGTTCACTGAATGAAATATGACAGGGCAGCATTTCACTGTGCAGCAGCAAAGCCAGGTCATTCCAGAGAAGGGATATCTGTAACATCTGTTATGTTCATCTACCGTAGACCAAATAAGGTAGTAGACATAGATATAGAATGAGAAAGACCCTTATTTAGCAGACATGTTTAAGTAAACAGTTTAAATATGAACAGTGCAAATATTATCTCCTCTTCACACTGAAGGACTGAGCCAAAAGTTTGACCTCCTGTCACTTAATCATGCTTTCCATGTTACGTAAAATGATCGTCTTCACTCTGCACTCACCACAGCTCAGACAGCCTCTAAACACCTAAGGAAGTCAGATGCCATACATTTCACATTCCTTGTAAAATGTAAAAAAACAACAACAGAAGTACAATTTCAAAAATACTGCAGGATGCCTGCTTGTCCTTTACTTGGAAAGTATCTCTCTCATGAAAGTACCTTTTCCTCTTCCTTTCTATGACCCCTGTCATTTTCTCTTGTCTTTCACAGTGTCACTGACCTCAGTAGGGTCAGGCACACCTCTTTAAAGACAAACACAGTTTTATTGCTTATCCGTGATAACGCTGATTTTCTGTTATTGTTCCTGTATTTGAATCACAAAACGATGGAGCCTTCCCTCAAAAAAGACAACCCATGTTACTGCTTGTAAGATAATGATGAGGGACTGGGCAAGCAAAAGTAGGTTAACAGCCTGAGCGGTGCTTATTTTGCCTCAGTTATAAAACAATCTTGTGAATTGTCTCTAATTGGGTTTGGTTATGTCAGGGCCTTTAGTTAATTCTCCATCACTTGGCAGAGCCCTGAGGTAACTCACTTGCCAGAGACAGGATTGTGATTGACCTTGGCAATGGGGTATTGCTAAGCAGAGAGAAGCGCGAGCAGACTGCTGGTTTCCTCCAGAGGTGCAGGAGGTGATCACCTTTGTTCTCCTCTACGAACCACCTCAGGGAATTTCCAAAGGGTTTCACAGGCCCTGGGGATAATACCAACAAAACAGGGTAGCGAAAAGTAAATAGGGCACTTCATCAATAAACTACTTAAGAGATGCCACATCAAAAGCAAATTAGGAAGAAAGGAAGGCACTCTAATACTTCCACATAGCAAAGGTGGTTTATATTTTGGTGGTTTTTTTTTTATTCCTACTTGACTTTTTTAAAACAACTTCACCACTTTGAACCTATGCCAAGCAGACAGAATAAAAATAAATACCAACTCATAGATAGTTTAGGGATATTAGTCTTACCAGATTTGAAGGGGTGACATGCACTGCCCTATGCTAGTTCCATAGCACTGACTCTCCCCAGGAGTTACTACCTTCAGGAAATCAGTCCTGAGAAAGACTGGGAAAAGGGAGCGCCAGTGGGAAAGGGCTACCAGGATCAACATAACCGCTCAGCAAAGACGAATATCTACTGCTACTACAGCACCCCCTACCAACCTGTCTCCCAAGAAACACAGATACTCACTCTGGAAGTCACAGTCTGTCTGTGTACAAAGCCAGGTGGAGAAAACAGGAAAGAAGGAAAAAAAAACGGAGAAGAGTGGAGGATCTTCTAAAAGGTTTCTTGCTCCAAGCTAAAGCAAAATATCAAAAAGTTTTGCAGCTAGAACAAAATCAGCACAGGGCTATCAATCTTTTCATTTTGATAACATCAAAGCATTTTGGTTTGAGTTTTAATAAAACACTAGCAATCACTTTATTTTACATTAAATCTCACATCTAAGCAGAAAAGAGTTTTCATTTTAGAAGAGGCTACACAAACTTAATTCTTCAGGCTAAAAATAAAAGAAAAAAAGAGGCCAAACTAATTTATTTGCCAATAAAGAAACATTTTCAGGACACTGAGGGGGAAAAAAAGTAGTTTAAATATCATTTTGACAAAGGTACGTGTTAAGTATAAATCAGCTTCAAAAACATCCCAAACCAAGTTTGCTCGATAGCAGACAGGGTCCTGATGGAGGAAACGTAACAGCAAGGTAACAGCGCAGCTCTGCCCGTGTTCGTTGCACAGGCTTCGGGCTACTGAACCTGCAGGGAGATACACCCCAACGCTGGGACACAACGTGACAGAAGGGTCAGAGCAACAGCGACTTGTTTACTTTTTAGGGTAGGATCATGTTTACAAGAGTAACCATTTTACAGTGGTAAAATATTCATCCAGGTTAAATTTCAGAATGCAAGCGGCTTGCGTTGGCTTGAGTTTGTGCCTCAGGTGGGAAGTTCTCGTTGGACTGATGCTCCTGGCTTCAGGCCTCTCCTATCAACAAGTGGCCCTCGTTGGGGACCTGCTGCCTGCTTGGGCCTTGCCCGGGTTTGGGTTTGTGCTGCCCGGGATCGTTGTCAACAGAGCTGTGCGCTTCGAGGATGCCGGCTCTGGGTAAGGCTGCAGTTCTGCTGTCTCTGGAAATAACCCTAAGGGCTCGTCTCCTCCTCACCAAAAATGCGCCAGGAAACTAAACGTGAAACTGCTCTTCGCACAGATATCTACCCTTCCATGGCAATCTTCAATGATACAGCATCCAGGGCAGAAAACATGAGGATGTATGTGGCAGCAAGCCCCTTTCTGTGCGTGCACACATAGGCACGAGCAGCGGGGACACCCTGCAGCGGAGAAGGCTCTGACCCGCCACTCTCCATGGCTCCGGCTGCACCTGGGGCTGGGCAAGCTCAGAGGGAGCAGATATGGGCGATTAAAAATATGGGGAGCACAACTGTTTGTTATTATATGCACCGACTGAGCACAACGGGGGACATAACTGTGCCTCTACATCGAATAAAAAAATAATGATTTTAGGTGAATATGGCAGAAAGAAGAACCTCCTGCTTCGAGGAATGACTTTCATGCCTGGATGCACTGCGGAGACGAGACCCCTGCGGCACAGGGATGCCGCGCCGCGACCTCACGCCCCTCTCCACGCGGGGACGGGGGTACCGCGCCGCCCTCCACGTGCTGACGGCTGCGCACCCCGAGCCTCCCCGCCGCCCCCTCGGGGCCCCGCGCGGACGGAGGCGGCCCCGCCGCCCGGGAGGG
>VWPW01017256.1:0-27460 GCA_013389825.1 Crypturellus undulatus | reverse complement strand
GGCGGCCGCCGCGGCGCTGAGAGCCGCCGCCATGGAGGAGAGCTCGAGCTGCGAGAGCCTGCGCGCCGGGCGCGCGGCGGCGCGGCCGCCCAGCGGCGACTCCCTCTCCAGGTAACGGCCGCCGTGATTCAGCGCGGGCGGCGGGGAGGAAGAGCCGCTGGGGAGGGATGGGGGCGCCCGGCGGGCTCCGGCGCGGCGCTCGCCGCAGTCTGCGGGGGTTGGCGAGTCCGCTGCGGGGCCCTCCGTTTGGGAAGGGAAAAGCCGCCCTCCTGCAGTGAGGAGCCAAGTAATGGCAGCGCTGTCACGGCCCTGGGCGTGCGGGTGCATTTGTGGCTACCCGCGACCCGTGAGCACCTGGTGGGAGCCCGAGAAGGACACCAAGGAGGTCACTCATGTGGCTGTGCCCCCCTGGGTCTCCCTTGCCCTTCTGCCCTTCTGTGTCTTCAGGTTGGGCCTTGGGTGGCCACTTAGTTGTGCCCTATGCAAGCGCCTGCAGTCTCCACGACATCCTTTTGAAGCTGTGTGGCCCCTTTCCAAGCTCTGCAGACCACAGACCCTGAACAGAGACCTCCCTCTCATTCAGCACAGTTTGTCAGTGAGGTTGGGTCCTGCTGGGGCTGTGAGTTACCAGCCTAGAAGAAGGATGGAGGTTGGAAGAGGAGCAGAGGTGGGGGGAAGCATGGATTTCGTGGTAAGCCCTGGGAGGGAGAATGGCCTTGCATGTGGAATTTGTTTAGTTTGATCCTTGCTGCCCTCTCCCTCGTGAAGTCTCAGGATCGTAGGATAGCCAAGAAGGAAAAGCCCTTGGGATCCTCAATCTCCTGCTCAGCTGTGAGATCAGACCAGGCTGCCCAGGACTTGACCCAGTCAGGTTTTGAGAACCCAGGATGGAGACTGCATCACCTCAACGACCACTTTGTGCCAATTCGTGGGTATCCACATGAAGAAGCTTGTCTGAACCTCTCGTGTTTCAGTGCACCCCTCTCATCTCTCATCCTCCCACCATGTGCTGCTGTGAGGACTCTGACTCCATCTCCTTGATGACCAAGGATGATCTCCTTGATGCTGTAGGCACTGGCACACTGTTCCCAAACCTGTCCCTAGTCCCAGATGGACAAATCCGTCTCCTCAGCCTCTCCTCACAGGGCAAGTGCTCCAGCCCAGACCATACCCATGGCCTTCTGTTTTGTCGAAGCCTTTGTTGTACTGGGGATGGGCAAACCTGGGTGCAGTATCTAGCTGAGGTCTGATCGCCTGGCTCTGCTCCTGCTTATACAACCCAAGGTGGTGTTGGCTCCTGTACTATTGTGTGCCCTTAGTCAGCTTGATGTCCAGCAGGCCCCAGAGCTGCTCCCTAGGCAGGCAGTCCCTGGCTTGTTCCCAGGGCTCTTCCTTCCCAAGTCTTCCATGACATTTTTCACTCTCATTAATTAAATTGTTCTATTCTCTGCTCTTTGAATTAATTTCCCTGTGCAGTTAAGCCTTGCTGAATGCCTGGAGGCCTCTTTTCCCCACTACCTTCCTACCCCAATGTACTTTTCTCTTCCCCTCTGATTTTGACTCGGGTAGCTTGGACCTCTCTGAAAGTTAGTGATAGTGTAAGAAACATTGAGGATTTTGGACATGAAAAGAGTGCTTAAATGAGAAGAGCTTGCAGACCTAACAGCTGCAAGGAGAATCCTGTTCAGCCTCACAGGAGTGCGTTCTGGCCAGATGAAAGCATTGGGAAATGGAGAAGATAAATCTGTCACTGTTGATCATTCACAGACTATGTTCTCCAACTCCTGAAAGGCCCCAAATTTGGGTATATTTCTCGGGATATTAAAATGCAGATCCAAAGACTTTCAAAATTTCAAGTCCAGGTTCCAACATCCTAGAGGAAAGCTAACCATTTTTTTGTATGTGTTCTGAGCAATTATTTTTTCCTCTAAACAGTTTTGAAAACAAATAAAAGTTTTTCATACGTAGTTATTGATTGAAAACCCTTCTTGAGTTAGTGTACACTAGGAAACACTTTAGCTGAATTGGTTAAGCTTAAGGAAAATCATAAGAAAGTAAAAACAGTTTTCTGTAATGAGAGATGCCTGGTGACTTTCCAAGTGTTTCTTATTAATAACTCTTCCTACAAATCTAGTGATACTTTTACACAAATGAGTAACTTTTCAATGAAGTGGACTGTAGGTCTATTTCAGCCCATCTTCAGTCTTTTTTAGATGTTGTTTTCATTAAAGCTAATGTGCTGTCTCACTTTCTGTGCCTTGAACAATTGTCCTGAAGCTAATAGGACTATTTGATTGCATTGAGCTGTACTCATTTTCTTTCCTTTCTGATTGAAGTTGACCAAGGTTGAGTTGTTAACCTATGGCTATAGCGCTGTGACACGTTTGTTTTATATGTATATACATAAATATATATATATATACATAAATATAAAATCAACAGCTACAGAAAAATGAGTACAAGTTTACTCATTCCAAATTCAGTTACTTAGAAATCTGAAGCCTTGTTGAGTTGTCTTTGCCTTTCTTGTTTGTGCAGGCTAGAAGACTTCAGAAAGCAAAAGGTGCATAAATCAGATATCTCCAGCAGTACATTCTTGAGTTGCTTTGAACTCTAGCTGAGAAGTTAGAGCAGTTTCATACTTCAAAAGATACTTAATATGTAATTCTGCAAGAAAATATGCTTGGTAGAGTTTACTCATATGTAAAGACTGCTCACATGAGTAAGTGCCGTAATGAACATGTGTTAGTATGTTTGTCTTTTAATAATGAATATGGGATATGATGACAGTAGCATTTGACAAGAAAAGTTGCTTTGCTATTCTAATGGCCCACGGTAATATGGAGTAACATATGGGAATAAATATGTTTTCTACCTTCTGTCCCAACTATAAATGTATTTGAAGGACTCTTTGATACTTGCAGTATAGCTCTTTGCACGTGTTACAATATGGAAGTCCTGAGTTATAAGCAGCCCTGGCTACTTCACACAAGTACCCTCATACTGTGCCAGAACAGCTGTGCTGCCGCTCAGGGCTCAGCCAGGGCACTCACTGCTGGGTTTGGCTGGTGCAAGACTGAGCTCTGCAGCTCGCTGTGGTTTCCACGGGTCAATGATTAGGATCTTTAGGACCTTTCCCTTGGATCTGGTCTTGTGGAAGGCAGATGACCATGAACCAGCAACTCACAAGGAGCTGTGCTGGTGTTAACTGGTTGTTTGCAAGAGTCCTTGTGTAGTCACAGTGAAACCAGAAACAACACGTGAGACTGAAAGAGGAATAATGTAAGTCACTGATTCTTATGTTGCCTTTGATGAGGTACAGAATGATTATGTCAAGGACAGGAAGCTTTACTTAGTGTTATGGATTTATTTTGTATTATCAAAGAGGCCTGGGGATCCTGAGTGAGCAACGTGCTCTCAGCTGTGCTAGGTAATCCAACGTCTTTGGAATACTCCTCACAGACCACTCTTAAACTGAATGTATATCTCCAGTTGTTTCTTTTCATTTGCATACAGATTTTCTGACCTTCAAAATTTAAAACAACAGCCAGTAAAGTCATGCAATAATTTTCCTTTTCTGAAAAGATAAAAGCAGACATAGCTATGCATGATTTTAACAGAACATATGACTTTGGGAAATAGGCTATATCAAGAGATTTACTTTCCATTAAAGACAAGTAGGCATTTGTTTGTGAAATCTATCTGATACATACCTTAGTTTCTTAGTGTTCCTCCAAAATATCTGAAAAATTTATTGCTGTCCAGTATGACCAATTGTCCAATATAAAGTCAAAGGTCTTTCCGTTAGATCAGCTGAAGGAAAATTTGTATTGCCTGTGCAAAATTGTGGAGGGGCTTATACAGCAAAGAAACTACTGCAGGAAATGCCAATGCTATTTCACCTTTAGTATAAGACAAAAGAAGGAGATAACAGTGGCAGATGTTCTCTGCCAGCATGACTGTAGTAACGTATGATGTTACCACTTTCTTTTTGCTTGTTACCACCTCTCTGCTGGTGGTTCTCATCCACAGAGGTCTGCAGACACAAGGGATATTATGCTTCATGCTTTTATTTAAGCATATGAAAACAATCAGGTTCCTTGTCCTTACGTTTGCAGGGATAACTCTAAAAATGTAAAGTCTGTGTAAATCAATGCACCAAGGCCTGTTGAAGCACTAGCTCCATGAGCTATGGACTTCCCTGTTTGTCTGAAATAAGGTTCTGTCGATACCTGTTCTGATTTAAGGTCATGTTGAAGGAATTCTTTCCCCATGGGTGAGAGTAACGCTGGAAGGAGCTGGGGCCATAAGCTGTTGGCTGGGGAGGGCTTCCTAGCACCACATGGCTACCAGATGTGTGGAGCTTGCTAATGGAGTTGCTGTGGGATGAGTCATTGAAGTTCTAGTTTGAAAAGGAAGATTTCTGCCAGTTCTGGTGTTAGTGAAAGGCGAGGAGCTGTCATTTTGTTCAGGGGCTTTGGGAGCACTTCTTGTATTTGATTTCTTGTACGTGTGAAGCTGCATTTCTCCAGAGTTGTTACCATTAAAGACAAATACATGGCTGGCTGAGTGTTGACAATGAACTGTTTTTTTTAGAAACTTAACACTAGGCCTAGAACCAATTAGCAGCTCCAGCCAAGCTCATTATCATTAATTTTAATACAGGTAGGATAATTTATAATGTTTACTTGCAACTGAAGTCCAGCCTGAAATAGTTTTTTTCATATACTGTTGTACTGGAAAGGTAAAGAACACTTTTACTGTCATGTAAATTTGAAAAATGAAGAGAACCTGTTATTGGAGTCTGCAGATTTGGGGCAGAAAATCATAAAAATAACAGTCACTCAAACAGACTTAAACGTTTTAATTTATGCAACCTACTCGTGAAAAGAAACTGTTATCTCTGAAGAACTCAGAAATTGTGTTTAGGGGCAATCTTTGATATTCGTGTTTCAGCTCCTGCATTGAGCAGAAAACATTTTCGCTTGTCTTGGAGTGTGAGACCTTTAGTCTTGGAAAGTTTCCTCTGTCAGGCACACGCACATCTCTGTGTTCAGGCTCTGTCCATGCAGTTTTTTAAAAAAAGAAAGTATATTTTCCATTTGAGAATATAGAGGTGACACCTGTATTTTGTATTATAATCAATGTTACATAAATATATAGAGACCTAGAGGTGCCGTGGTTCTAGTTGCTCTACCAATTTAGAGGTAGATGATTTCTGCGCTGAAGAGACGAGGATTGGTTATTTAAATGTGTTTAAACCAGGACTAGTCATTTTTAGTTAATGCATTATAATGGTGGGTGATTTTACTAAGTTCTGAGACATGCTGAGAGCCCTTGCTGAGAGACTGGGAGAAGAGTGAGAAAATCTAAGGATGAGAAACTGCTGTGGAGACATGAGGAGGATGTGACAGTGGGGAGAAGCAAAGCTAGGACTGGAGCACAAGTCTCTTGGGTCCTATCAAGCACTGCTTTTTCTGCAGAGAGATGGTAAGATTGTGTTGACTAATAATGTATTTACTAGACAATATGAAGTTTTTATGTGTAGTTCCTTAACTAGTTTCTTAATGGTAGGCTATTTACCACAGAAAAACGCAATTACACAATTAACATTTGGAAAGGTCGTAACACAACCTCCTGGATGGCTCAGGACAGTCAGTAGGGCCATGGCTTCTCTTTCGTGTAGTTTTTCCAGATTCCCTGCTTTACTATTACTTTTCTTTTTTTTCTTCAGTCCTGAGGGTATCAGGTGGTATCAGGTGATCCATACCTAAAATAGCTCATGTTTTCAGAAAGCTTAGCTGAGGAAAAAAATAGCAAGCACACCTAAAAATGTGGCAGAAACCTTCCAGAGGGCACTCTGACAAGGTGCCATCTACAAGGTGTAATTGTAAAAGGGGACACGAGCAACGTGGTCTTGTCACTTGTCCCAAGGAAGGCTCTGACAGCACTCCTGGGGCAAGGAGCATGGAGAGGGAGGTGACAGGAGGGTAATGATTGTAGAGCAGTATGGGTTAACCCAAGGATGTGAGAAAAGACTCTACTGCAGTAATTGTCCAGTCTTTGGTTTTAACTTAGAAGGGCTTAATTGTTTTATAGCTCTGGTAACCATCCATGAGCTAATTGAAGAAAAATTCAGTGAAAACCCACATGAAAAATCAGTGGAACTTTACATGTATTTGTTTTTCCTTTTCCTCTCATCCGTAGTTTCTGTTGCCAGACAGTTTCCTCACTCTGTAGTTTTCCAGTAATTTGAAGGTAGCTCTTTTCCTTGCTTCTCTCTTGTCTTTCCTGCTTCATGAATTCTTCTCCATTGCTTTCTGAGCTCCAGTGTATTTGATAAAGAGCAAACGTTAGCAGTTTCCTAGTTCTTAACCCCTCCAAAGTGATACTTTGGTCACTTTTTTAGCTAAGCAGAAATAACCCTCCTTTGTAGATCTAACCTTTCTGTAATCATTCAGCCCTGGCTCTAGAAATATTGCTGTTTGATCACCCAAAAATTCAAGTCTAGTCTAGGTAAGCTGTGATGTGTGATTTTGTTTCTAGTGAATTACTTGGAAAGAGAGTTCATGGTATTTTTCTGCCTTTTTTGCCCAAGAAGGGTAACACATGCTTGGAATAAAATAAAGTTTTTATTTGGAGTAATTTACTGTGTTGCAAAGAGAATATTTTCCAGGACAAAGTGTTACACTCAAAATCTTTTTTATGGGCAAAAAGCAGCATGCTTTTTTTATATATACATACATACATGTATGTGTGCACATATATTTAGCCAAGAATTTGTTAGTATAATTGAAGTGTTAAAAATCAAATCATTTTTAGCTCAAAGCTAATTGCTACAGAAAAAGAAAGAGTAGTAATACAGTTTAAATTATGATGCCTATACAGCTTAGTGTCTGTCCCTTTTCCTGAGGTTTTGCACTCACATCTGCTCCTACCTCTGGGTTCCGGGGGTCGGTGGTTTCACTCTCATGGTGTTAGTATAGAGGTAACAGGCAGTTGTCAGGATCTGGACCTTTTGTGGGAGGAATATGATGTTCAGCGTGATGGTTTCTTCCATCCACACTCTAGCATCTGCTTGGGTCATTTCACAGAATCGTAGAATGCTTAAGGTTGCGAAGGACCTCTAGAGGTCATCTAGTCCCACCCACCTGCACACGCAGGGACACCCAGAGCACGTGGCACAGGACTGCCTCCACGTTACATTTGATTTTACCATATATCATTCCTTTTATAGAATTAAATACTAATTCTTTGTTCTCTTTGTTACCCCAACACCAGTTTTACGCGGCCCCAGTCTGCATTTCTTTATTTGACCCCTGGTGGGTTGTTCTGAGCTGTGGGGTCCCCACAGCTCAGCCAGCCCATTGCTCATCCCTGACCCTCCTGTGCCCGTCTGGCTGCTACCACCAGGCCTGCATCTCCACACAGCAGTGTTACCCTGGAGCCATAAAAAGCTCATTCTACATAGAGAACTGCCTGTTACAACTACCTAAATAAAGCTGTGGTTTTACTGTACAAAGATAACAAAAGTAAAATAAATCAGTCCTAGACACCTGGTCAACTGGAGAGGCTGCTGTCACAGCTAAACCAAGTAAGCCAAAACTGCAAGGACTGAGAAAAGTTGAGACTTGAGGCTGGACAAACCTCACTCCTGCGGCCTTGCAGATTCAGTACAAAGCTCTTGGTCTGTTAGTAGCAAGGGCAGGACTGTGTTAAAGGGTTCCATGGCACAAAAGTGAACTTACCAGTGTGTTTTTGAACCACTACTGGTGCAGTGAGTATGCATCTGATCAGAGCTTGTTGTTTTGTTACAAAAGTGCCTAGTTTTCTGGCATGAAGAATCTTGATATCTCAATTATTGTATTTCTGAACCACAGCCTCATTCGTGTCTCCCGCCTTTAGTGAGAATAAAGTGTTGTTACTATTTTATTGCTGTGTTATGAAACCTCATTCTTGATTTCAGTTAATATTCCCGCTGTAACATGCCCTGCTGTATCTTTTGAAAGGCAGAGGTTGCAGACACAGGCCATAGGACTAACATCTTCAGCATTTTCAGCTAGCTGTCTGTGAATGAGCTGGAACCTGTGAAGGAATCAATTACATCTGGAAGATTATAGGACCTGTGCAGGGCGGGGGTAGTGGGCTATGACTGAAACCCACAGTACCGAAGATGGTCTCCTGCCAAAATGTATCCTGACCGTAGATTCCGTCTCCTGCCTGCCTCGCCTAAAGATGAGATCCCTCTCGTCTCACTGGAGATTTCTCTGCCAGTCTCCCTGGGTTTCCTGGAGACAGTGGGGAGAAGAGAGTCATTCCCATTTCTCCCCAGTGCCTGTAAGAAGAGCCTGCAGTGAGCAGTTCCGTGGTGAGCACCTCGGCAGAGCGTCCTCTTTGTCTGTGCCTCAGGGGCAAGACGTCCACTGAGTTTGGGTTGCTCTCTATCACAGGAAAAAAGGAGGAACTATTTCTTATTTAATTTCTCTTTGGTATGTCAACTAAATCTGTGGGCAACTAAGGACAGAAAAATATTGTCACTTGATTTCATAAGCACTATTTCTGTATGTATCAGATGGGTATGTATCTGTTATGTATGCACAGATATATCTGCATCTGAGTGTGTTCCCTTGTAGTTCTTGTAACATTCAGACAACTTTAGCCATATTTGGTTGAAGGTGACAGAGGAGTAAAAGTAATAAGATGCAACAATCTCTGCATTTAAAAGAAAGATGGATGTGGGGAGGATGATCATGACAGTGTTCCATGACAGTGTTAAAAAAAAAAAAAAAAAGTCTGTCCCTTTTTCAGTGTAAGGATTTACTTTCACGAGAAATCTGCCATGAATATACGGAATTCTTCAGACTTCTCTCAGGTTGGGGAAATTCACAGTATTCACTGTCTCTCATTTTGGCATTTCCTTTCCCTTCTGTGCTTTGTCTCATGTCTGAAAAGGCTGCACTCAGTTGAAAACAAAAAGCAAATACAAACTTCTCTGCCACAAGACACTTGTCTTCTGGAAGCAGAGGCAGGACCTTGTTCAGACAGTCATATGTGCAAGGAAGGAGGTGCCCAGCCTCTCAGTGCCCTCAGCGAGGTTGGTGCACCCTGAGGGCAGTGTGGGCGAGCAGAGGCAGGTGCTGGGGAGGCTTCTGCACTCAGCCCATGGGGTTTCCACCAGCCACCTAGGAGAAGAGATACTGACAGTATCTACCACCTTCACTGACCCTGCTACTTGTTAAGTCACCTGATTCTTCACACAGGTTCATTCTGTTTGAGGCAAGCCAAAGCATCGTGAAGAAGTGGCTGTGTCTACTGTGTAATCGTAGAAGATCAGCCATCATTACAGCTTGCTGGGAACTGATGTATAGTAGTCTCCAGACAAGTTTGTTAGTTTTGGATGTCTCTTTTCGATGCATAGCGTTGCAACTGAGTGCTTTGAAAACTGGGCCTTGTATTTAGCCCAGAAATGAGAGCGAGTTCTGTGGAAGCTGGTGCTGGACCTGGGAACTATGACTGATGTTTTCCGATCTTCAAAGGCGCTGGGCTAACCTTGAAGACCAAAATGAGGTACCAGTATCAGGTGTCAGCGATTCCGAAAGCATCCTCATCCTCAGTTCAGTTCAATCCTTAGTTTGCATTTCAGGAAACAACCACACTCCCACAAATGATTGAGCACTTAAGCTATTTTAACCTTAAGACTCCTCAAGAGTCGAACTCTGTGCAGGGCAGAGCTGGCAGCAGGCTTAGTTGTTTCAAATCCTTTTTTGAGTGGAATCTGGCAGCACACAGTGCCGCAAAGCACGTGTGAGATAATACTGAGCTCTCAGGCCATGTCAGCTTAGCCAGGTGATACGTGATTCTCCAAATGGGTAGCATTTATATACCTTTTTCTTCTTTCTTTTAATTAATCACAATATGGAACAACTAACGTCACTGATGAGTAAATCCCTGTTTTTTTAACTGCAGTAGGTGTTTGTTTTATTGGGGCCAGTGTTGTGTGCTGTGTGTTCGAAAGGAAGAGTGTGCTGGACAGTGCATGTTTTTTTCTTATCAAGTCTTTTAAAGAGGGAAATAAATAGATAAATAACAATCAAAACTGAGGCAGCACATAAACTGTGGGAAGCATGTTACTGGATGCTCTGGAACATGTTATGGATGTTACTTTATAATAAAAAAAGCTTTTAAAATGAACTAAGACTCGAGATCACATATTAGTTTCTGTTTTTCTGCTTCTCCTTCTCACATTGGCTCTGTAATCATTATTGCAGTTTAGCATGACAATGTCTGAATTCGCATTAAAAGCCAGGTAATTATTTAGTTGCAGTTTTTACTCTGGATTAACATATTTTAAAGGGGATAGGTTGACATTGACACGATAAATATAAACTGGTAAATAACAAGAGCAATTTTGTAATTGGGATTTCCATAATGGCTTTTTTTTTTGTGCACGGCTCAAAATAGGAGGTGTGCAGTCATTCCCAGGTACTTTGCCAGCCCGTCCGCTCCAAGCAGTGGGGCAGAAGGGTCTCCGGCCTTGCAGCCCCATCTTGCCCGGAGGCCTGGCCTTGCCTATAGCTGTCGCTGTGGCTGCTGCTTCTGCTGCAGGGAAACTGTTTGCACTGAGGGTGGTTTTTGCAGGGCAAACATATTTCCATCGGGACCTGGATCCAGACCAAAGTCCTGGATTATCAGATGGCTTTCAGGAGGTAGTAACTAATTTTGGACTCTGCTGATGTGGGCTGAAATGTAGCTGCTGAAACAGAGGTAAAATATCTATTTCCAGCAGGAATCTGAGACTTTTCTTTCTTTCTTCCTTTCCAGTTCTGGTTCCTTCTTGTTACTGACCCTTGTCCCATTCCATGCTGGCGCTTGTTAGAAAAGGAATTCCCATTTTGTTTCTCGCAGGACTACAGATGATTTTGTCGTTATCCTCTGTGGGGTGATGAGCTGGTCTTAGGTTAGGCCTATGGTAACTGGGTTCTTCCTGTTTCTTACCTCCTGGTTGTTTGACTCATGGAAGCATGATCCTGTGGGCTGCTTGCTGCTGTTAATTATGTGCTGCCTATCGGTCGGTCTTTGGGTGTTGGCTTTTCTATTCTCGGAGTCTTGCAAATATTTTAAACAATCAGTCTATTGTGTAGCGAGTGCTCTCCACGCACTGGGGGCTTTTTGTGAGCTTCTGAGTAGAAAAATAATAAAAGAATGACTAATAGAGCATGAACAGTGCTTGTGACACTGCAGGCCATTGTGTAACTATTGAGAGCAAAATTTGCATTCCTAGAAAAGCTTGTTCACGGTCAAAATATAAGGACATTCTCTTTATGGCTCATGGGAAAACATGTACTATATATTCAGCCCAGGATGCTACTTAAAAGGATCAACTTTAAAAAAATGACATTTTCTTTCCGTGGAACGTTGCAGTCAGATTGAGACCCGGATTTGCTTGGCAACAGCAGTGAATCTTTTCCATTCAGGCAAGTGGCATGGGGGGCTATTTGAGGTCTGTCACACGCATGCACAATGATTTGTTTGCTGAAATGGCTTCTTTTTAAGATGTTGTTAAGCTCTGACATTGCCGACCCTTTTGAATGGAGCGGGTACATTATTATATTATATAACTGTCTGCCTCTTCTGAAAGCCAGAGGAAACTTGGCAGTTGGTGCTTTTCTTTCCTTCCAAAGTATATTTGTTTATGGCCTTTTCCCCAGATGTTAAAGTGGGATCTTCAGATGTTTAAAAAGGTGATTTCCATGTAGTCCTGAAATGCAGCAATTGTATGTTCTGCACGTGCATAAAGAGTTGGTACTGTGTTTCCTAGGAGTGTAAGGATGCGTTTTATGTACATTTAAGTTTCTTGTGCTGGTGTCATCTGAGCAGGATAAGCCTGTTTTGTTTTTCTATTTTTTCTGAGAAGAACCAAGACTGAATCCCTGCTTGCTGGAGATAATACTCCTTTGTCCGGCCGTGTAAGCTCTTCAGGAGCAGGGCTGCCTGTTATTTTGGGTATATAGAGTGCTTAGCACAGTGGGATTCCTGTCCTGGGATAGACGGAGTGTTAGGAGGTGAAAACTTAATTTACAGCAGCAGAGATTGTTACAGCCCGTGACTGCACGGAACGCCTGCCCTGCTGCTGGGGCTGACTGCTCACTTAAGGATTCCTTGAGGAAGGATCTTTGAGGCACTTGTGAATATCCTTAGGAATAGATGCACCAAGGAGGGCTGTGGGAGCCACCCAGCCTTTCACAGGTCCAGAGAGAGCGGCTCAAAATTGGAGCCCCTCATGTGGACAGCAGCCTGGGTTCCCAGGCCAGGCCAGCCGGGATAGCGAGGACAAAGTGACATTGGTGGGGAATGAGCACTGGTGTTCGTCTCCCTCCTCTCTTGCAAGAACCAAAGGGTTTCCCAGTACTTCTTTTCTGTCTCCAAAAGAAACAGGAGTGCTGAAAGTACTGAAGAGGAAGCGGACTCAGCTTGAATTTGGGAAGTGAGTGCTCAATACCTCTGTGTAATTACACTGTTAAGAAGAGTGCCCAAGTACTGCAGGTGCACCCATTCACGGCCCTGTTTTTAATGTGAACCAATTGGATCCCACTCTCTTGGCATCTAGAGCTTCCAAATTAAATCGTATTTGCCACTAGTCATCATTAATTTGCAGTTTTCACCTTGATTAATTGCTAGGAATGCACATAATGAGAAACTTCTACAAAAAACAGGAAGGGAGGAAATGGAAATTTGCAATCTGCAGTGTTTTTCTCATTTATGACCTCTGTGACTGAAACTGTAGAGCACAGTGGTGCACTTTATCACTCGTTTTCCATGTCAGTCCGGTGACTACTGAAACAAAACATACAATTGGATACAGAAGAAATGGTGTGAGCAGCTCATGCCAATTAGCATCCAGCTTATAGGCAACTTTTGCAAGCCAAGGAACAGCTACTTGTTGCAGTGTCAGGGAAGGGAAAATTCATTAAGGAGGTGCTGGAGAGCTGACTTCATCATCAGGGGCTAAATGCATTAGCTAGAGGAGTGAGCCAGGTATTTTTGGACATCATCCAGAAAATAACTGTCCTAACGTCCTATGCATAAGGTTATTGCTTTAGTTTGTTTTTTAACAAGAAACAGCCTGTTTTCTAGAAATGTTTGTCTTTCCTGCCTCATCATTTCTTCTCAGGGTTCCAGGGTTCCACATGTACACAGTTTCCCAACCAGGGAATTAGGATAGGAACTTTAGGAACCTGAACTTTATATATATATTTTTTATTACAGTTTTTCAATTGCCAGTAACTTGTTTTGGAGAAAGACAAAGGTCTCTTTCTCAGTTTTTGAAGTCTGAATAAGTGTCTTTGAAAATTAACAGTGGGTAATTTCTTTGGGAGTTGCAATTCAGTCCCTCTTTGCATAGGGTTGTTTCTGGGTCTTTGAAGAGGCAGACCTTGAAGACGCCTGTTTGGAAGTGACCGTTGCAGCAATTAAATGTGGAGATGGCTGACTTAGTATCACATGAGCTTTCATAGTGTGTTGTGGTGGGTTTTTTTGCTTCTCTTTTTTTTTTTTCTTCCTTTTTTTTTTTTCTCCATGTGTAGTTGTCGTGGCCTTCTTCCTGGATTGCACACACTCTCCTACCAGGAGAGGCCATACAGCGTGGTTATCCCTAGGTCAGGTTTGCATTGAAAACTCTTCCTGGAGATACTGCAGGAGGTTTCCTTCTTGCAGAGCATGGATGTAGGGGGGAAATAAAACACTGGTTTTAGAGTACAAAGCATGTTGTAATAAATCATTTACCATGGGAGTAATGATACGGCGATGAAAGATCAGTTCTGCTTACATGGTGCATTTGCCTGCATCTTCACAGCTCAACCCCAGCAATCCCTGAGCATCTCCATGCTTAGCTTCTACTTGACCTTCGTAGTGTTTTTCTCAGAACCTCCTGTGGTCAAACCACCCCCTTGCAAGGTTGGATTGGTGCTATGCCTTCCATGGAAAGCTGTTGCTGATGTAGTCTAGGAAAGCACAAACTTCATAGTCAGACCCTTTCTATAATAGTTATCTTTTCTATACACCTCATTTTCAGAAATGTCTGCAGATAGAGGCTGCCTCTGATGCCACTTGCAGGTGCTTCTTGATGATACATTTTGAAGTGGCCTGAGACTTTGCCTCTGTTTTCCACCAAGTATTTCCTCTGCACCTTCACAGCGTTACAGGATGCGTTTGCTGTCTCAGACGCTTGCGCCTGCAGCAGGTTTCGGCTTTGCTGCTTCAGTTCTGCTGCTGAGGCAGTTGTGTCTTCCAACTGCCTGAACAAGAATCACCAGAGGGCATCTGTCTGAGCCTGAATTGTGTTTGAAAACCATCTGGCACGGTGTGGGATAGCCGTAATAATAACAGGGAACACTTTATCAAGAGATGAGTCACCGTGCTTCGTTTCCACTGTAATTCCTGTATTAGTTGCACATATGTATTCCATATAGCCACGGGGTTAATAATGCAGGCAGATACTATACAAGACCATTATGCTCATTTGCTCTCGTTTATCTTTCAAAATCTGGCTGCAGGAAATAAATTTTAATAATAATTACGAAGATGAAAGATTGACATCAGTGTTAGTTGCTTCTTAAACTTCTTTCCTGCTTCTGCTTGGGTTGGGAGGAAGGAGAGGAGAAAGAGAAATAAGAGCAAAAGGAATGGGGTGCTTTCACTGAAGGTCCTGATGAAAGTCCTGTTTGCCACTTTACCTAGATATGAGGAAAGGATGTTGGGGAGCTGCCTGGGCTTGCAGCATAGGAGCAGAAAACCTGCTGGAGGTACTTAGGCTTCACAAGTCCGTTCTGGGATATCTGTGGTCAGCTTCTTTCCCCTAGGAAGAGCTCCAAGTGATTGTAGACCTTGAGATGTGTCGTTTCCTCAAACAGGAATGAAATTAAGAAATACTCACTTTTGCAGGTTGATTATGTTGCATTGGGCCAAACCTTCAACTAGCGATAACTGGCAAAATTTCGGTGATGTTCTCACCCTCGGAAAAACCCGGCAAACCTACACATTCTCAGATGTTCATCAGGTGCCCCCAAGCCCAGCAGTCTGACCCGTGCTGTTGCTGTCGCTCAGCCTTGCCCTGTACCCTCTGACTCGTGAATCGCAGTGTGCAGGATCTCTGTGGAAACGCTGCTCCCTCAGTGGGGTCCTCAGCATTTTAGACTAACACCAGAATGGCCCCAGTAATACTGTGCAGAGAGCCCCGGCGAGACCCAGCAATACTGCACAGGGGGCACCAGCGAGAGCTGCAACGCGGTGCAGGAACCGCAGCAAGGGCAGGAGGGGAGGCCTGGCCGCGGTTGTGCCAGAGGGACGGCTGCTCTCTGCCGTCCCACTCTGTTCGCGCGTCAGCCGCAGGTCGCTCTCCCCCTGTCCCCTGCCAGAAGGAGTGTTAAACCACAGGCTGGGAAGTCTGTTTTAGCAATAGCAGCCAAGGGGGACTCTGTGCTAACGGAATGGCTGAAGCTGAGGAGCTCCCTGTGTTCACGTGGGGTTAATTAGCAGGTCAGGCGGTGGAGCTGCAGCCCGAGTGGCAGGGGAGATCAGCTCGGGAGGTTGGCTCCTCTGCTCCTTCCCTTCATTTCAGCCCCAGGAATGACTGGCGAGAGAGGAGCCCCGAGCCGCATGCCAGCGGCCGAGGCAGCGGCAGGGCTGGCCATGCCACAGTGCCCACGCCGCCACAGGGAGACGAGGTTGGAACGCGGCCGGGCCGTGGGCCCCGTGCTCACTGGCACCTGTGCCCAGCGGCTTGTAAGCTCTGAGCTGACTTGATGACTTTTAAAAGTAAATTTAAACGGCCCTTAGAAGGGAGAAGTTTCAAGCCTGACGTCTGAAGGTTTCTGCTGCAGCTCTGGCTCCCCCGGCTGGAAGCTGCCGAGGGAGGAGGCGGGTGGATAAGGAGGGAGAAGAGGCAGAGCTGATACCGAGCGGCAAAGGCATCTTTAACAGCTGCTGCTCTTAATTTGAAACTTTAAGTTACAAATTATCTCTGTACCTGTGGATCTACAGGAGGTGGATGCTGCTTCGTGGAACATTTAAGTGGGATTTTAAGTGTGACTATACAGAAACCAAACTGGAATTAATTTTAAGAGAACACATCTAGAGGTCTGAGCTGGTTCAAGTGAAGAATGTAAAAATGTGGTCTAATGCTACACCCAGTTTATCCTGCCAGTAAGAACAGGCTGAATTGTGGAAAATCTGCAGATTTGGTCCTTGTTATTTTATAATCAGGTTATTTTCTGCCAGGGATGCAGATTCCTCTGTCGCGAGGGTATGAGGGGTGGTGTGGGTGCCCGGGACGCGACCCGTGCAAACGCAGCGCCTCGTGCTCGCGACGGGCGCTGAGCGGCTTGGAGAGCTCAGTGCGCAGCTCTTGAAGCTCATACAGTAAGTGCGCTCAATGGGAGGGTGCTACCCGTTTTACACAACAGTATCACTTATTTTAAATGAGTTCCTGGAGTTCCCCCTAACTTCCATTTCTAAATTTCCACTGTGCAGCATTGAGAAGTTGCCAATACTCTTGAAACCTGGGAGAGAAAGGACTGACTCCCAGCAAGAGCCTAGTTTTGCTATAGTACCTCATATAGTACCTGATATAGTACCTCATTGCCCATGCAATACTGTGCCAAATGCCAAAGAATAGAAGTGGAAACACTGTGGCCTTTCAGTGGCTGTTTACCAGCAGTTAAGCAGCAAAACAGTTTTGAGACAATTAACAGATCTCCAGGCCCTCTGGAAGCTCAGCTATAGCAGTCTCCAGGCTATTACATGCCTATTTAATACAACTAGTAATGGTACTACTCCTGCTGGAGGTGAGTCTTGGCCAAAGCCAGCTTTGGAGCTTCGTAGCCAACCTGTAAGAATGTCCTTACACCCAAGGAAACCTCTGTGAGGCCAGTGGGGATCCATAAGGACGTAGGAATTAATTGGTGTAGGTAACGCTCACTGCTGTACTGCAGCTTTAGGGAATAACAGCGAACTGTAGAGGATCTTTCTTTCCAATCGTATAACATTTTAAAAGGATTATTATCAAATGCTAATTTCAAGCAATTATGATTCTAGGAGAGGTTACAACATAAAAATGCCATAAAATAAGCTTATTTTAATTACTTACAGCTGTACTAAAAAAGAAATGTTTTTAAAAAAATCAGATTTACTTTGGTTTTGATCAAATCACACTCTGCATTATCAGGGAGTTATGTTAGTATAATGGAAGAGTCTAATTCTCTTGAGGATTACACTTGCACCTGAAGGAGGAAAGTTATGTGTGATGGAAAGCATTTTTATCCTGAATTCATTCCACCATTGTAAATCTGTGGTTGGAATTGTGTTGGCATGTGTTCAGAGTTCTGTCTGTTTTTATCCAATTGTAACACACTAATATCTCCCATCTGAAAGTTTGAAACTGAGGCCCATAGTTTCGGTGATTTAGGATTTGATCAAGTTTGTGATTGTCACAGTGCTGGCTCAGTCTGAGCTGAGGTTTGATAAGGGATTGTGTATGTTTTGGTACTTTAACCACCTTTGAGGAAAGAATATTTGACAATGGAAATGCACAATTCCGATATGTTGTGTTTCTCTTTACAGTGCTTCCACTTCCCACTCAGACCATTCTGCCCATACCAAATCTGCTTCTGCAATATCATCCGACTCAGTCTCCACATCGACAGACAACTTTTCCCCAGATTTAAGGGTATGTATGTTTTATCTTAAAAAAATGGATAAAATGAGTTCCTTCAGAGTTTTTTTTTTTCCTCCCTTAAGTTTGGTTATGTTAAAATGATATCAGTGCTCCACTTGATGCCAGATTTTAGTAGCCAAAGCATGAAAGGACCCAAAATCAAACAGGTGAAATAGACATTGCAGTTCAGTCTCTACCATGTTATTTCCTTCTTTATAAAATCTTCAGAAAGCTGACTCTGCAACCCACGTTTGGAGATGAATTTTCAAAGGAACTCCGTTTACTTTTAAGTGCTGTAAGTAAGTAGAGATACTGAGCCAGCCACTTCTATAAACTTTTTGTTTGCTTGTTCTGCTAGTAGGCCTGTATATGTAAGAGAGGTCCAGTCTTGGAAACTCTTGCTTGTTTGTTAGCACCAAATCCTTGAAAGTGTCTTCTTGCACAGAAAGATTACAGTCTGAGCAGATGGAAAATACTTCTGATTCTGCCATAAAAGGTTGCAAAAGGTTCCATTTTAAGTCCATTATTAAATCAGTTAATGGAAAATCCATAGTTTTAGTTTGGCATCATGAGAATTCTGAAAACTATCTATACATATCTCTTGCTGAAACCAAGGGATTTGTTGATGGAGCATGGCTTTGAAAATAAGGTCCCTGAGTATAAATTACTAGTACTGGTACATTCTAATAATGACTTCTAGAATTTCTCAGCTGTGGTTGAGCAGCTTTGTAAAATCTAAACAAAATGAAGTGGCATAAAAACTCTAAATACAAAACTAATGTTTCTCTGACAACTATAGTATTTTTCTCTGTGAATATTGTCTGCATAGTTCTTAATTAACAGAAAGTTCTCCTGTTCATAAGTGGAAAGAACTTGCATGTTTCTGATGACAGTTTCTACAGGAGGCTCGTTAGCTACTTTTGAACTGCAATTTAAAAAAAATATTTGGTAGTTTATATGTAATCTAATGACACTTTGCATCTTTTATCTGGGGATACAAAAATTAATTTTCAGAGCATGTCTGTGTAGAAAAATATATAATACATCTGAAGTTTTCATCATAAATTTGAGACATTCCTTTACTCCAAGATACAGAAAACATGTATTTTTTTAGGTTAGACTAAATCAAAGCAATAACTGTTTCTCTCTCCATGGCTGAGGCTGTTTGGTGCTGGAGAACATGCCAGGAGGGTGGAGTCCAGACCTGTTTGATGGACAGTCTCTTACGTTGGTGTTGCAGGGACTGCTGTCCCACACACGCTCCTCACTTCGGTCACAGAACCAGAGTGTCATTGGCCACTCTCTAGGCTTGTCCTTGGTGGCTGGTGCGAGTCCCCAGTGAACATGCTTGGGGATGGCAGATTTACTGTGCGTGGTGATCCGTTAAAAACAGGATATTTCAGGTCTTGAGACAAGGAGAACAGACATTTATTCTTTTTTTTTCTTCTTCATTTTTTCCCTTATTCTTTGCCCCATTTTCTCTGAGTTAACAACTGTCATATGAGTTTTGCAGTGCTTTGACTTTAAGCCCCTTGCTTTTCTTTTTTTTGGGGAGAGAGAGAAGGAGATTTTTTTTTCAAGGTCCTCATTGTTATTATTTTCTTTGACTTTTCTGAGATGTGCTTTGCCCTTAATATTCCAGGTGAGCTCATATCATGAGCTCTTACAAGCACATTAGTGCTTTAGGTACTAGCTCATTCCTTACACACTTGGGCATCTTGTGCTGCTTTAACTGGCACAAGACTATGTTAATTCCCAAGTCTTAATGAGTACTGAGATCTGAGCTGAACACTTTATTTCTTCTTTTTCTGAGAAGACAAATACCACAATTTTCTGGTGGTGGGTGGGTCGGTCAAGAAAATACCTCCTAAAGTAGGAACCAGCAGAGTTTTCGTTTCCTCTGTGGTATGGAGGCAAGTGACTGGTCACCATGGTGTTCTCATAAGATGTTGTGTCAGTTAGCTTTAAGAGACTGAAAATAAGCATTTCAAGATTTTGAAGGGGGTCTGCCAGTTGTGGGATTATGCTCTTGATGTGTATTTGAATTATCCCTGCTAGAATGAATTGCTGCACGGACCCATCATCACTCTTATCTCCACTTGGTCTCTGGCTCTGCATGTACATCGGTTCAAATTAAGGAATTAAATTTATATGGCCATGGAAAAAAAAAACTTTCTGATAGCTACAGTTAGCACTAAAATTTTTTTGTGGGAAATATTTAGAAGAGCAGTAGGCATCTATTGGGAGGAGGGAATCAGAAGAAGGACCCACATATTTTCTTGCAGTCTGTGCCTGCAGATTTCTTTTAGAGAGCAATTAACAACAACCATGTGTGTGTGTGTTTGTGTATGCTTGTAATGAGGTAAATGAGGAATTCCCCTGGGAATTCCTGCTGAACGCATGTGCAGTATTTTTCCTAAATCCTTCTCCAAAGTGTTTCATAGTAAGTTTTATTTTATTTATTTATTTATTTATTTTAATGTAGAGTGACTTTTTGGTATCAAGAACTAAGTTTAAATTGCTTTTCCCCTACAGTTTATAGAATTTTCACTTCATAAACTTACTTGAAATAACTTTCGACCAGTTGAGTTAGCTGTATAGAAAACAAAGCACTGTTTGGTTCTTTCCCCTCCTTCCTACCCCATCCTGGTCTCAAATCTGAAGCTGTTTAGAATTGATTTAGGGAATGTACTTTTCAAGGGAATTTTTAGCAAATACACTGCCATATGTTTGAACATAAGTTATAGATCAGGCATGGAAGTAGTTGGAAGTGAAAATGATTTGGGAATTCATGTATATTTTGTACTTTCAGAGTGAAAATTCAAAAACACCGTAGAGTTGATGTTGCCAAAGGGGCTGGGGTGCCTTTCTATCTGTTACGGATCTCGTTGCTCGGTGTTTTTTTACACAATGAGATTATTGTTTTTAAATCCTATAAGTAGCATTTTCTCTGCTGCCTATGGGCAGATGTGTCTGAGTAGGCTCCCAAGTTTTGTTAGTAATGCTCTAACTTTTATCAGTAGGGACTTGATTTTTGAGTTAGCTTTTGATTTATAGGATATAGCCTGAAGTTTAAGATCTTTGAAGTAGTCCTCATAAAAGATTTGGTTTCCCTGCCAGGATGTCACTTGGATTTGGGAAGCCATGAATGTGGCCATGGGAGTTTGCTGCTACTTCTCTTAAGAACAGTAAGCAAGCCCCAGCGTGGCAGACTGGCACGTCACCTGCTTAGCTGTGCAGCCCTCAGAAAAAGTGCCTCAAAACTGTACTCTGGCATTGCTGTTTGTGGCCACTAAACCATTCTTCTCTTTGAGAAACAATATCAGATCCACAATTCCTGAGTCCTCATGGTCCAGAAACAGTAGTACAAGCCCTTAGCCAACCATGTGTCTTTTCTTCCACTATTGTTTGCTCCTTCCAATGAATCACTATATATATATTTTTTTAATAATTTCCTCCTTTAATATAAGAGTGATAATCGCTTTTGTAACAGTCTACGCAAATAGCCCACCATAGTGTGGCATGCCCAGGACTCAAAGATTAGAAAAGGGAAGAAACGATTGCCTGTATTACCTTAATTTGTTATGCATTATGTGTGTGCACTGAGGATTTTTTTGGACAAATCCAAATCACCCATGTGATTTATTTTGCAAGATACATAGCTGATGAATGACGGAAGGTCCATGAAGCAGTTTTCTCCTTCTAAGACAATAAATGGAAGCCATCAGTGCCTTCCATAAGCTTCCTGAGTGGAGTTCATTTGGGTTTGTCTTCATTTATGCTACTTAACTGCAATTCCTTTGTGGTGAATGGAAAGAACTGGGTCACTTAAGATGTGATTTATCTCAGAGTTTAGTAAATGCCCCCAGTATGTCAAATGAGTAAGTGAGAACATCCTACAGTTCAGCTGCAGGATCCTTGTTGCATCCTTGCTGCAGAATGGTGTGAATTATGTTTGGGGAGCAGCAACTGCTTGCTCAGAGTGGATCCCAGCTTTCGCTGTGCTCTAGTAAAGGTGAAGTTTTGCCTAATTTGAAAACCGTATATGTCTTTCCTCTGACTATGGAGAGAGCACAGGATGAACTGCCAGATGCAGCACTCAAAAATTGGGCTAAAACCTCTGGCTGAGGTCATGTTGGACTGCATTAACCTTAATACCAGCCACTGACTTTGCCACCTTTGTGTTACTTTACTGTAGCTTTAGTGCAGACTGTCTTAGAGTAGTTTTCTGTAGGATGTGTATGTTGTTAGTAGCACATATTGAAGAAAGATGTGATTTTCCCCATCCATTGCTGTAAATCACTGAAACTAGCCTCAATGAGCTTTTCCATCACTATCTCCCTGCCAGTGCAGGAAGTGTGTCAGGCTTTGCTTATGTGTAACACATGTTCAACAAGAGCTGGAGTAAGAGAGAGGCATAACTTTTTAAACTTTAAGCATGCACTTAAGCACCTTTTTTATTATTGCTATTAAGCAACTTTTTTGTTAGTGAATGATGCTAGCTTGGAAACACTAAATCATGAAAAAAAATACCTCATCACCTGCAGTGTAATTCAGCCCTGAAATGAGTTTTCCTCTTCACCCTGCCACTCAAATACAACCCTAGCTTAGTAGGGGTATGGGGATAAGTATTTTAATATCAGAATGAAAAGTCAAGGGACTTTTCACGCGAAAGTACCCAGAAAAAGGCCAGAAGTGCAGATATAGTTTTTGTGATGTGAACTATCCTTCCTGGTGCACTAGTCTATGACAACTATTAAATTACAGACTATCATCCCTAGGTCACCAGATGGTGAGAATAATTTACCTGTGGTCACAGCTAGATTTGTGAACTAAACAGGTGATGTATTTACTGAGAATAAATAAACTTTTTTTTTTTTGTGATGTTAGCACAGGAGTCTTTGGACCCTTGGCTGAAATTGAGGCCAAATCCAAGAATGGGTGAGACTTCAGAGGAATATCAGAGGTGTCAAGGACTTGAAGGGCAGCTCAGGAAGAGAAGGGAAATCTCATGAGGAAAAATATTTCCGCTGTCTCCAGTTGTGATTTGGGCTGTACTGCTCTGTGTGTGTGCGTGGGTGGGAAATGGGCTTCGTTTCCTCCGTGGAGCATTAAGGACTGGTCCCCAGGAGTGAAGGGAGCTCTTGCCCATAAGTTGGTCACCCCAGCGAGTGCCTGAAATGTGGCCCTTGCCTCTGCCTTTCTGTTTTTCTAAGACTGCCCTTCCAGGACCATAAATGCTCTGCATCTTACAAGAACTAGAATCTTTTTCCTTTATAAACTGTTCCAAGATACAGAAAATATTGGTCTCCTTCTCTCCCTCCTCCCACCCTCCCATTTGGAGTTTTTCTGAATCTTCCCCTTTCAAGGAAACAAAAATATACATTAGCCAAACTCTGGGTTGCAAAATATTGATTTCATGCAAATTAGAAGTGGAAAAGTCAGATGCAGTCAGTTTTCTGTCTCCTTTACATGGAAATAATACTCCCTAAGTGCTCATCTAGTTAGAAGAGAGCAAAGACTGTGAGCGCAGCTAATCGTTCTTACACAGAGATACCTGAGTGTTTGAATATGAAGTAATGCACAGTGAAGGAAAACTCTGGAAACTCTGGAAGTATTTGTGATTGCCGTCTATTAGGAATGGAAAACTAAAGAAGTAAATGGCCATCAGATGTTTCTAAAAATATTTTCAACTCTTCCTAAAAGCCACCGTATTTCTCCTAGCTACAAAGTGCATGAATTCTCCTTTTTGCTGAGTAGAACTGGGTAAGAGGTTTTTGATTTTTTTCTTTTTCCCTACAGTTATGTATTTAGTAGATTGAAGCGTGAATCAGGCAGCAGTAGACAAGCGTGGTATTTGAAAGGAATTATGACTGCATGCAGTCCTCCAAGATTTGTTCTTCTGTAGAGGTTTTGCACTGAAACTTCTTCCTTCTCTCTGTGATTGTTTAATGATTGCAGATATATAATTATTTATAACTTGAATCTTTTGTCACTAAACTCTTGAGTAAAATCCTCAATAACAAGGTCACTTTTATATGACATGTTTTGATTGATAGAATTTATGATCCTCTTGTTGATCAGAGCATTTTCTGTTATTTCTTCAAAGTGATGATACAAATTTTACTGAACTAGTCTAATGCTTTCCTGGAAATTTTTAATCAATTTCCCTTATAAGCTGTTTGCTAAACAAATTGGAATTAAGATGGGTTGAGTTAAAGCTAATGCACAGTCTAAAGTTTCTGAGCAGCCAGAGGAGAACAGAACTATTGTCTCGCAAGACATATTTGGGAGCTCTGGCACTGAAGAAGGTACTGTATTAAAAAAAAAAAAAAAAAAAAAAGTTGGACCTCTGTGAATAGAGGATATCAGCAGCCTTCTGTGCTGGGGACTCTTGCTGTACTGAGTCGATGAAGAGTTTCTGCTGGAAACTAATGAGAGAATTGTCTTCAGGCACCAAACCATACAGCCATGAAGAGACAAGCCAGCCGTGGCTGAGCTGCCACGTTCCTCAATACTGTGCTCCTTTGAGCTTCCAAGCCTTGTGTTTGTGCAGTGAGGCCCAGAAGATTCACCATCTGAGAAAGAAACTGTGCTACATCACTGGAAACTTAGGGCTTGGTGGAGAGGTTCATCGTGGAGAAAACAAAGCAGACTTCAGGGAAATACTGCAAAGTGGATACTTCCTCCTCCAAAGAAGTCCCTTTATTACTCTGGTGACTGTATTTCTTCTTCTTTTTTTCATTTTTTCATTTTTTTTAATGATACTAATCTTCAACTGTCTTTTAAAGATTTTTAAGTCAGTAGGAAGTAAACATGGATATCTCAAGCCTTTTTATATTTGCTCAGTATATACGGTAGGCAGAGGTCACAGTTGGTGAATTTTATCTTGGTTTTTGCTTTTTTTCACTTTGTCAGTGTTTTTTGAGAATAGGGAGGCATAACTGAAAGGTAGTTACACTGTACAATTTACTTGATATTGTCTTCTAGAGGCTGTCTTGTCTGTTGTTAGAACATTTTATTCGTAACTTGAATAAGACTTGTGTTGTTGTTAAACCAAGATTGGAAGGCTTCTTGGTTGCATTTTCTCTTGGAAGCTGAATGGGTTTCATATGGTCTTGGCCAGTATATTTGATTTCTCTGTGTGGCATTCTGAAACAATCTGTATGTCCATGCAACTTTCAACTTATAATAACCCAGTAGATTAACATGCTTAGAATTTCCCAGCAATTAATATCTTGCTGGTCTGAATATCTGTAATATAGTTACTCAGTCCATCCGGTCATAATCTTCAGAAAAGTCTCTATGCCTCAGTCATTCAGGGATACTGCTATTCTTGCTCATAGTCATTTTGCTGTGATGATCTTAATGATTAAGAAATAATCAACAAAGCCCATTTACTTGCTCAATTTATGGTTTATTACATTTCCAGCAAGATACAAAGTACATAAATCATTTCAAAGTGCACTTGAAGTAGCCATAAATGGCATCTGAAAACCTCTCCAAAGTAGTACAGTATTGGCAGTCTGCATTTGGATTCATCAAGTAAGCACAGCAACTATTTTAATATTATTCTAAATGAACATTAAGAAGAGAGAAGCATCTTGGCAGTGAAATACTAGAGAAAAAAACTGCCTTCAAAATTTGTCCTTTCTCCATCGTAAAAAAAAGCATTCATTCTGGGAACATCAATGCATCAGTGAGCAGTGATCCTCGGTAAGAGCCCGTGTCTTGTTTTGGCACATATTTGTTTGAGTGCTGCAGCTTCTGTTGGCTTCAGCTGGACAGAACTAGGTCTCCCTGAGATTTTCCTGAGATGAACGGAAGGAGCTTCCACATTTGTGTTATTAAAACCTCAGTAGGTTTTTACATCGCCTTTGGGTTAATGATGCATTTTGTCACACCTACCATATAATGGCACTGTTCTTCTGGCCATTGACTTATTAACTACCCCGCAACAACTATGAAAGAAGTGAGGGATGGGAAGGGTAACTCAGGAGAAGGAGTAGAAGAACGTGGTCTAAGACAGGCAAAAGCCACTTTGACAGGAGAAAGGCACAAAAGCATATGTGTTTTGCTCTTAATTTACAAAGAAGTTTAAAAAAATAAAATTTTTTAAAAAAGTCACTCTGTGGTTAACCTTTGCAGAAAAATCTGACTTCACTCTTGTGGTTCTGTGAGACTGGAGCAGGGAGCTGGCTTGGACCCAGAAGCTGTCTCCGATCATTTGTCTAATAAGCTCTGTGAGCCGAGCTCTGGAGCTGTGCCTGATTTAATGCAGTATATGCAATTTGGGGATCTGAGCAGGCTCATCCCCTGCCACCTTTTTGCATAGACAAAGTTTGGGCCCATCTGCAAAGTACAGGTTCAGTCTTACAGTGATGTTCTGGGGATCAAACCCGCTATTACCTTGGGCACAGTGGAGCACCAGGCAGCATATTTGCCTTACCAGATACAGATGGCTCTGTCACAGTTCATCACTATTGTTTTCTGCAGCCGCTGAGAAGGAAGGGGCTCGTGCTGAAGGTGAGTCTCCTAGGTCACCTCTTTCCTCTGAATATACTGGCAGTCTTGAGTGACTAGCTCAGGTGTAGATCTGCACTATCAAATGAAGTGGGTTTTACTGCAGTTCACTGCCTACGAGCGAGAGGAGTGCTGATTCAGGGGGGCATTTAGTCTTGTGCCAGCGCTTGAGAGAATGACATTAGAAAAAGAAGAGAAAGTTTTAGGTACGGTAACTATGAGCAAAATTTTCATGTCAGAATTTGAGATATCAGACAGTTATTTTCCTGTAGCAGGTAAAACCTCTTACATGGCTTTCAGTTACAATCTTTCATCATTGGGGGAAAAAAAAGTTTTTAATAATCTACTAATTTTGTTTGTGTATTCTCCCCCACCCACGTATTCAGCCTATTGCTGTTGACCAGTGCATACTCATGATTAAATGTGCTCAACCTGTGAGTTTAAGTGCTGCAGATGCAAAGTTTTTTGGTTTAGTTTGTTGTGTGGTTGGTGTATGTATGTGTTGTGTTATGTTTATATGTACAGATATGTGTTCTTGTGTCAAGGGAGCAGCTAAGGGACCAGTTTCCCATGGTAGGCAGCACAAAACAGAACTATTCATGGCTGGAATAAGAGCAGCTCCAAGCCTGGAGCTTATGAATGTGAATATATAGAAATAGACAGTGGTTTGAGGAAAAGGAGCAAGGTGGCCAGTGTTGGAATGGACGTGTTGCATGAGGGCTGTATGTTTATGCATAACAAATTATTCAAAGTGTGCAAAGTCATTAGAATCTTTCTTGTTTAATTCGGATTGTGATTCAGAAGAATCTGTTCAGGATTTGGAAGAAACCTGTAGCCTCTCCTTGAACTGCATGAAGCCAGAAGACCGACTTTGTCAGTGTTGGGTGACACTCTACTCTCTCCCCCTCTACTCAGCTCTGGTGAGGCCGCACCTGGAGTATTGGGTGCAGTTCTGGGCCCCCCAGCACAGGAGGGATGGGGAACTTCTAGAGAGGGTCCAGCAGAGAGCCACGAAGATGATTAAGGGACTGGAGCATTTGTCGTATGAGGAAGGACTAAGCGAGCTGGGCCTGTGTAGTCTGGAGAAAAGAAGTCTGAGAGGAGATTTGATCAACATGTTCAAGTACCTGAGAGGTGATTGTAGGGAGGATGGGGCCAGGCTCTTCTACGTGGTGACTGGTGACAGGACGAGGAGTAGCAGGTGTAAGTTGAAACACAGGAATTTCC